>PISX010009472.1:0-75541 GCA_004024625.1 Mellivora capensis
GGCTGATATCGAAGAGGTTACTGCCTATGTTCTCCTCTAGGATTCTGATGGATTCCTGTCTCACGTTGAGGTCCTTTATCCATTTCGAGTTTATCTTTGTGTACGGTGTAAGAGAATGGTCGTTTCATTCTTCTACATATAGCTGTCCAATTTCCCCAGCACCATTTATTGAAGAGACTGTCTTTTTTCCACTGTATATTTTTTCCTGCTTTGTCGAAGATTATTTGACCATAGAGTTGAGGGTCCATATCTGGGCTCTCTACTTTGTTCCACTGGTCTATGTGTCTGTTTTTATGCCAGTACCATGCTGTCTTGGTGATCACAGCTTTGTAGGAAAGCTTGAAATCAGGTAATGTGATGCCGCCAGTTTTATTTTTGTTTTTCAACATTTTTTTAGCAATTCGGGGTCTCTTCTGATTCCATACAAATTTTAGGATTATTTGCTCCAGCTCTTTGAAAAATACCGGTGGAATTTTGATGGGAATGGCATTAAAAGTATAGATTGCTCTAGGCAGTTTAGACATTTTAACAATGTTTATTCTTCCGATCCAAGAGCACGGAATGGTCTTCCATCTTTTTGTGTCTTCTTCAATTTCTTTCATGAGTGTTTTGTAGTTCCTCAATTATAGATCCTTTACCTCTTTGGTTAGGTTTATTCCCAGATATCTTTACTCTTGATTGAAAATCACAGATATGGACAGCAGCAGCTCTAACATTAAAATACCACTCAAGGTGACCTTGGAGGACAATGGTGAAGGACATTTTCTCAGTGGGCAAGACTGAGCAGTGTACCTGATTGCAAGTTTGCCTGGAAATAGAGATGGACAGAAGTATGGATTTTCTCTAACTCATGGGTAGTATCTAATATTTTTGGCTGGGCAATTAAGGATTTGGAAAAAAATATGATTGAAAATTTGGTAACAAGAGATTCTGTGGAAGCGGCTTATAGAGAGACCTCTCTGGGTCCAGAGAACAAAGAAATCTGTGTCCTTTGTGAATGCTCAGCACACAGCACCTCAGCAGGATATCTTAATAATCAGGTGGATATGATAACTTTTTCTGTGGATCTCAGCCTCTTTCAATAGCTCCTTCCCTCCTTGTGAAAAAATAGTTGTCATAGTAGCTATAATGCTATAATGCATGAGCCTATCAAAGTGAATTTCTTGCTTATCAAGGATTGTCTAGTTGTAGGAACTACTAAATGATCAAAGTTTCAGTAGCAAAGATCAATAATGGGCCCTCTAATATGGCATGGTCCCCTGAGATGAGACATCAAACTGACTGTAACAGGTTGATTATACTGGACCACTTCTAAAGCAAAAGAGACAGCATGCTGTTCCCAGAGGAATAGGTATTTATTCTGGATAGAGATTTGCCTTCCCTCCTTACAATGTTTCTATTAAAGCCAATATTTCACTTTATAGGAAAGAATGTGGTATTGGTCTTACATTCTTAGAGTTCACAGATATGACCCTATCTACTACCATCACCCTAAAACAGCAGACTTGGTAGAAAATGGAATGACACTTTGAAGACTTGGTTACAGTGCTCCCTGTGTGAAAACACATTGCTGGGCAATGTTCTGAATAAGTAGGATATGGGATATGCTTTGAATAAGTGACCCGTATATGGTGCTGTTTTTCCCAGATCTAGGATTAACAAGTCCAGGAGTCATGTTGTGCAAATGTAAATAGTCCCTTTCACTATTGCTGCTAATGATCCTCTAGTGAAAATTTTGCAGCTCATCACTGCAACTCTGAGCTCTGCTAATTTAAGAACCTCAGTTCTGAAGGGAAGAATATTTCTCCCTAGGGTCACAACAATGGTTCCAGTGAACTGGAAAATGAAAATGCCACCTGGTCACTTTGGGCTCCTCATGCCAGTGAATCAACATTCATGGAAGAGGCTGATTATCCTGGTCACTACGGTGAAACTGGATTGCTACTGTACAGAAGGAGGTAAAATGAAGCAAGTGTGGATGGAGCAAACACTACTGGGGGCTTTAAAAAAAAATGCTTGTACATCCTGTGATAAGTCAATGGAAAACTGCAACAATCCAATATGGGCAAGACTGTTAATACCACAGATCATTCAGGAATAAAAGTTTAAAGTCTGGGTCACCTAACAAGATGAGAATCTATTACTGGCTGATCATTACTTGATGAGGGCTGCTATGGATTTAATTGTGTCCCCCTGGAATTCAGATGTTACAGACTTAATCCCTAGTTTGATGGTATTCAGAGATGGGCACTAAAGTAATCAGAGTTGCATGAGATCACGAGAGTGGGGCCCTCATGATGGATCGGTGGTTTTATAAGAGGAGGAAGACAGAGAGACTGCCATCTCTTTTTCTCCACATTTAAGAAAGCAGTGGTCTGCAAGCCAGGAAGAGGGCCACACCAGGAACCAAATGGGCCAGCACTTTGATTTTGAACTTTGCAGCCTTCAAAACCATGAGAATAAACATCTGTTGTTTAGGCCACCCTGGCTGTGGTGTTTTATAATGGCAGCTTGAACTAAGACAAGGGCAAAGGAAAAATAAAATCTGTACAGTTAGAAGGAAGATGCAAACGTCAGCATGGACCATATGACCAGGTGCAGAAGCAACAGACTGTTGCAGTTATATTACATGAAATGTGGGAAAAAATATGTATATACATTGCATACATTGTACATTCATATATTGTGTGTATATGTGTATGTATTCTGTATGGATTATATGTGTGTATTTGCATGTATTTAGGTACATACATATACACAATAGTTTTCCTTCACTCATTCCTCCATTCATAAAACATGTTAATAGTGGTTAGCTTATTTTTCAGTATTTATATTACAAGATATCAAAAGGTGAGTGTGACTCAGCTGGAAAAGAAATAAACGTTACTCAGAATTAGATAAAATGACTTGTATCCTCTTTGGGAGAGGTTAGGATGTTCTTGGTTTATGTGGGATAGTTGCATGTTTTTTTTTACCACTTTACTCAGAAAGAATAAGATTTAAAAAGTGAAATTTAAATGCCACATTTCGAAAGGTGGACAACAGTGGCGTTAAAATGTATACATCTGTAAGCTGGAGCAACATTTCCCAGAATTCCCGTTATAGATCAATGGTAGAAGTCGTCTAAAGAGAAATTTGTGTGAGAAGTGGAAGGAGGAAGTGAAGTAGCAGTGATTTTTTCTCTGCAGATGACCGTGGTGAGATCAGGGGAAAGACAAGCAGAGGTACTGGCGGGTTCCTTCTTTGTTCTGCCACTCCACAGCTAGCTCTTCTTTCCAACTGCTGACACTGTTGACCAACGGGCTCGCAGCAGCAGGAACATCAAGAGCCTTTCTCCGGCCTTCCCTCACGGCCCCGCTCTGGCAGCCTAGCATGCCCAGCTTCCCTGCAGCTCAGATTCAGCCACCTCTGCCAGTGCTGCAGGAATGCTCATTGGAGACCATTCTCTGACTTCCCAACTGCCACTTCTGTATTTTACCTCCCAGAATACACTCAATATCCAAAGTACTGACAGTAGTTCTGTTTCTCTTACCAGATACCGATGGATATAGAAGGTTACATATATAGAGTATAATAAAGACAAAACTTTCACAACATCCTGTATAGCAAGTAACAGTATTGAAAAAAAAAATAGCTGATGAGAAACATAAGAAAAAAAAATGTTTTTTTTAATCCTAAGATTCTTTAACATTGTTAGCTTTGATTTTTCAGGAACGCGTTTATTCAAACCAGATTAGAAATTAGGGATGGAGAGGCGCCTGAGTGGCTCAGTGGGTTAAAGCCTCTGCCTTCGGTTCAGGTCATGATCCCAGGGTCCTGGGACCGAGCCCCACATTGGGCTCTCTGCTCAGCCGGGAGCCTGCTTCCCCCCTTCTCTCTCTGCCTGCCTCTCTGCCTACTTGTGACCTCTGTCAAATAAAAATCTTAAAAAAAAAAAAAAAAAAAAGAAATTAGGGATGGAGTGGTGGGGTGATGGACATTGGGGAGGGTATGTGTTATGGTGAGTGCTGTGACTTGTGTAAGCCTGATGAATCACAGACTTGTTCCCCTGAAACAAATAATACATTATATTAATTTTAAAAAATCAATGAAAAAAAAAGAGAAATACAAAACTTTCCAAAAAGAAGTAATAGCTAAACCATTACCAGAACTGTAGCCCCACAAAATAAAGAGATTAACAACTTGGGAAAAAAATAATAAAGTTTATGGATATCATACATATTGATCATGGAATAGGTCTGAAAGAAAAATTTTGCCAAATCAAAACAAAAACAAAACAAAAACTGTGTGGGCCACCTAACTCCACTGCAATTCAAAGGAGACAGACAGATATAAATACCCAAAATATAAACCAAACTTTTGGAAGTTAATAACAACAATAATAATAATACTGATCTAAAATGAAGTAAAATATCTCTTTATAAAATATTTACCAAATAAATATAACAGTGTCATTAATTAAAAGCTAATTTATATAGTCAGAGACATTATTAGCAATAAATCCATAACTTAACATGTCATAAATAATAATGGATAAAATACAGAAGAAGTAAGCATTGAACTAAATACATTTTTAAATTAGCCACAGAAAATAATTTCTGAAAGAATTATTTTATGTTAGACTCCCTGCTTGTGCTCATTCTTTCTCTTTCCATCAAATAAATGAATAAATAAAAATCTTGGGAAAAAAAATAAAGAGGAGAAATTTAATAAATTATTACCAAAAAAGTAGAATCAGAAAATTCAAGAAATACTTGTTCAAGGAAAAAAAAAAAGAAAATAATACCTCTCAAGCCCTAGTCTAATCAATAAAAAAATAAACACACATACATACACAAATACATAACATTTTAAATGAACAAAGGAATATAATCACTTAAAGGGAATTTAAAAAACAAATGATATGCTTGAAATTGTTAATGGAATTTATTTTTCTTTAGGAAGGCAGCAATTTTCATATCAATTCAGAAAAATGTAGTAAAAAATCAATAGGTAAATGATCATAGATAGAACTGGAAAAGTTGTTAGCAATTTACTTCTTATTAAGATAACTGGCATCTTAAAAATAATTTACGTACTTTTAACTTCTAAAAGGTAAAAATTTTAATGCCATTTAAGTTGTTCTATGGAACATAAAATAAAATATTCTGCAAAATCATGGTTTTTATTTACCATGGACAAGTGTACTTAGTCAAGAAAAGAATCCCTGAGGAAGTTACTTCTAAATAACTAATGAACTTAAGGAAACTGTATGTGAGTAGTTCCCATGTGGCAAAAGAGAAATTGAAGACTTTGAGGCAGGCAGTGTTAATTAGGTATTTGGAGTTTAACCTAAATGAAATGGCAATTAACTGAAAAAAATCTAAACAGAATATAATCACAATTGCCTTTGAAAAAGATCACTCCAATTGCTGTATAAAGATTTATTTATTTATTTATTTATTTATTTATTTATTTGACAGACAGAGGTCACAAGTAGGCAGAGAGAGAGGGGGAAGCAGGCTCCCTGCTGAGCAGAGAGCCTGATGCGGGGCTCAATCCCAGGACCCTGGGATCATGACTTGAGCCGAAAGCAGAGGCTTTAACCCACTGAGCCACCCAGGCACCCCCAATTGCTATATAGAAAATGGACTGGAGGAGTTTAGAGCGGATGAGAAAAGATCAGTAAGGAAGGTATTGCAATCATTTATCAGAAAGATCAAAATGGCAACAGATGGAGAAAAAAAAAACACTGACTGGATAAATAGTTTTTAGTTAAGAATAACAGGATATTGTGGTGTATTTGGTGTTATGGTGAGGAAAAAAGGTGTCAAGGTTGACCTGATTTTTGATTTATAAAAATAGATGGGAGAAGATGTGATGGACATCTCTGAGATGAAACGGAAATAATTCACTGAAATAGAACACAATTGGAGGACCTCATTTGGTAGTTTGACGTTATAAAAGGAATAAAGGCACCATTTGGCAGAGAGGGAAGGATGGTGAATGAATTAAATATTGGATATGAATTGGAAATGCCTATGAAATAGTCAAATGAAAATATAAAGCAAGCATCTACCAAAATGAGACTGAAACTCAGTAAATTCTGAGCCAGAGAAAATTATTCTTTATTTTTTTAAAGATTTTATTTCTTTATTTGACAGAGAGAGAGAAGAGGGAGAGAGAGATATCATAAGTAGGCAAGAGGCAGGCGGGTGGGGTGGGGAACAGGCCACCTGCTAAGCAGAGAGCCTGAGCGGGGCTAGATCCCAGGACCCTGGGATCATGACCTGAGCCGAAGGCAGAGGCTTAACCCACTGAGCCACCCAGGCGCCCCAAGAAAATTATTCTTGAAAGAACTATTATATAGATAATAATTAAAATCTTAGATGTAGGACAGACTACCTAAGGGAAATGCATAGAATGAGTTTGAAAGCTAAGACCTTTACTCAGAAGGATTTCAATATCTAAAGTCTTATGATCTGAAAAGATGGGAAAGGGACACACAGCAGGGGAACCAAGAGTACCTGGCACCATGAACAACAAGGTGGAATTGCTTTCAGAAGGAAGGGGCACACAACAATACCAAATGTTAAAGGGAAGTTGAGAAATAGGAGAACCAAAGTAGGTTTATTATAGAACTTCTCACAGAATTGCAGTTTTAGTAAAGTGATTGGAACAC
The DNA here is from genome assembly GCA_004024625.1 of Mellivora capensis. Lineage (NCBI taxonomy): Eukaryota > Metazoa > Chordata > Mammalia > Carnivora > Mustelidae > Mellivora > Mellivora capensis. The sequence goes on from PISX010009472.1 coordinate 6,662, forward strand.
AAGCCAAATTTATTTTAGTGAAAACTGAAGAAATAAAGACAACATTTTCTAGAATCTGAGCTATGAAAGGACAGGATAATCTGTAGGGGATGAAGTATGAAGGGAATTTTTTTTTCCTACAGTTATTTTTAAGTACAATATTTGGCTAGGAAAGTGCACATTTCACAAGTGTGTGTATCTTTAAAATTTTTTAACTAAACTCTACACCCAACATAAGGTTGGAACTCACAACCCCAAGATCAAGAGTCACATGTTCTAATGATGGAGCCAACCAGGGGCCTCTCATAAATGTATATCTTGATGAGTATCTATCCATCTAGTGAAACTAGACACATAGCCAGGACCTGCATAAAGAAACAAAACATTAATGGCATCTCAGATGCCTCCTTCTCAACTTCTCTTAAATTTTATTTTAGTTTTTTCAACTTCTCTTAAATTTTAAAAGCATAGATCAGTTTTGCTTGTTTTTGTACTTTATATAAATGGAAATAAATATTAAGTATTTTTTTTTGTTAGTGTTGTGAAGAAACTTTTATTTAAAAAAAAAGCAGAAAATATTTGACGGTTTAGAAGTCACAGTGTTGAAGCAATTCTTTTGAAAAGAAGTTTGGTACACAAGAAGCAGAAGGGAAAATCAATCAAATTATGGGCAAAAGGGCTGGCCCCACAAAGGGGAAGTACCTCTCCTCTACTTCAAAAGGGGAAGGAAAAAAATCCATGCATATGTAGGCAGATTTTTACTCCTAAAAGTAGGAAGCTGAGGGAGTTCTCTTCTGGTGCTCTTTCTTTCTTTCTTTCTTTCTTTCTTTCTTTCTTTCTTTCTTTCTTTCTTTTTCTGTGAAGGAGGAAATATCTGCTAGATTTGGGACAAGTGCAGTGGTGCTTTTGCTCTTCCAAAGTTCAGAGAGAATAGAGGAGGCTTGAAATGATTATAGATCTGTAGGCCATCTTGACAAATTATCTGAAATTGGTAATCATGAATTCTACATAAAGAAAACTGTAGGATTTTCATGAAATACATTCTAAAAATAATTCAGTGGGAAAGTATGATCTCTTCATGGAAATAAATATTCATGATCTCAGTGGACCTTTTGGTAATATTGAAATTTAATCCAATTCTCTTTAAAAATTTATTTGTGGATTTTGTTTTTATATTATCTTAAAGAGACTATATATATAAAAGATGAGTCTATGTTCACAGAATTAGTCTTAGTCTTCATGTGGTGTATAGTGGAGGTAGAGGTGACGAAGAATAAACGTAATTATGAAAATGACTAATATAAAGAGACTTGCAGACGATGTTAGAATTATAAAGCTGGGAATGACTATATTATCAGAGAAGTGAGAAACTTCTCTGAGGAAGTGAAACATAAGCTAAACTTTGGCAAATGAGTAATGGTTAAGTCATAAAACATAGAAGAGAGATGAGTGAGGAGAAGGAAAGAATATGACAATTAAAGAGATGTGTAAGGCCCTGTATCAAGAAATACAGAGTTGTCATACAACTGAGAAAGAGTCATGAATCCAGTGATTGTTGTAAGGAAACTGCATGAAATAAGGTTGGATAATTATAAAGAGGTATGGATATGGAAATATCATAAAATGAAGTCCATGGTAAATATTTTCAACTTTAAGAAAAATGTTCCAGTAGTAAATCTGGGATTAGAGAAAGACAATGATATAATACTCAGGGTGAGACATGGTAGTGTTCTTGAGTATCACAGTGCTGACAGTGAAGCTTGACATAGAGTAGACAGATGTGGGGACTAATGAAGATGGAGAATCAATAGGACTTACTGAGGGGCACCACGGTGGCTCAATCAGTTGAGCATCTATCCGCCTTAGGTTCAGGTCGTGATCACAGGGTCCTAGGACAGAAGCCTACATGGGGCTCCCTGCTCCGGGGTGGGAGGGGGCGCGCTGCTTCTCCTTCTCTGTCTGTTGCTCTCCCTGTTCGTGCTCTCTTGCTTATTCTCTCTCTCAAATGAATAAAATCTTTACAAAAATAGGACTTATTGACTTACTAGATTTGAATGGGTAAGGAAATGGAAGGTTGCCATGGATGACGTCTAGGTTTCCAAGCTGAGAAACTGAATGAATATAATGAGAAAAGTGAGGGGAAGAGTAGGTTTCAGATAAAATGGTCATGAATTCAACATTGGATATTTGATTTTTGGGTGTCCCTGTTGTTAAATAATTATTGGTTATGAAAAAAGAGGCTATACATAAATATATGTATAATCAATCACCTGGAGAAGAGAAGTAGAATAGAGGATTTTTTTTCCCTCACTCTTTTACCGTTCAGATAAGTTTTGGTGAACATCACTTATGCCAAACTCAAAAAAGAAACAAAATCATGATGAAAAGACTCAAACATATGTCCTGAAGTATCATCATCTAGAGAAGAAAAGGCAAAAGGAGGATATGAGGGCTGAAGTAAAGGAACATTCTGCTTTATTTGGCAAAAGATGACCTATATATCCACGGCTCTAAATATAATGTATCTTCATCCACTACCTGGTTGGTTTGCTTTTGGTTAGAGATTGTGGAGACTGTAACTGGATTCTGTCAGCACTATGGATGTCTCAAGCTAATTTGATACCTAAGAAATAGATGATCCATTCAAATTTCAAGACATGAACTATTATAAATATGAATTAATTAGTATTATAGAACAGGAAAAAATGAAGCAGAAGTTTTGTATTTAGGAAAAATAATGGAAGAAAGCATACTAAGTCTGAAATATTTTGTCCATATCTAAAATCTAAAATGTACAGTCTGTTCTACTGACATAAAATTTATGACTAGAGAAAGCAAAGTATTTCCCTTTCACTTCAGTTTCATAGTAAAACAATTTTTCACTTATTTTTGTTGTGAACAAATATAGTCCTCTTTTGACATGAACCAAACACTCAACGTTAAGTATAACCTTGAGGCAAGTGCAAGTTTGAAGGGCAATAGTTGAAATTTTTGAGGAAAAAAAATCACAAAGCACATAATAAAACTAGCAGTGAAGAGCATGTCTGTTATGTTTTCTTTTATTGTGAAAGTAAAGTATAAGAGAAACAAACTAGAATTAACACCGAAACTTAGAAACACATAAGCAATAAAACTTGTTGATACTTCAGAAAATAATTATACACAAATAAAGCATTGTCAAGACGAAGGTTCTAAATTTTAAGTTTTATATTATCAAGATCTTAATCATAATTAGAGAAGTTTTTTTTTAAGATTTTATTTATTTGACAGAGATCACAAGTAGGCAGTGAGGTAGGCGGTGGCGGCGGGGGGGAGGAAGCAGGCTTCCCCCCTCCCCGAGCAGAAAGCCCGATGCAGGGCTCGATCCCAGAATCCTGGAATCATGACCTGAGCTGAAGGCAGAGATTTTAACCCACTGAGCCACCCAGGCGCCCCATAATTAGTGATGTTTTAATTTGTAAAACAAACAGCTGACCTATGGATTTGTTGTCATAATTCTAGAAAGTTAATTTTTTTTTTAAATTTCTGAAGTAAAATTTAAAATCATATGGTGCTTATATTATCAGGGAATGACTAATAAATGAATATGTCATTCATATTTGCATTTCTATTTCATTTTCTTCCAGTACATCTTGCTCCTATTATTTTAGCTTGACATTTCTCTGGGTCATGCAAATATACGCTTTTCACACTTGATCTTAGCCAAAAGGCCGAGAAGCGATAATACATGCTTTTCAAATATATATATGTTTCCGAGTAACATAAACAGTAATTTTTAAGATGTTTCTATATTTTTATGCACTTACATTCATTTTCTAGTATTGCCTACAATTTACTTCTTCATGAAAATAAGAAATAAATGCACAGATCTATTTTTGTGCAGCTGAGAAATTCAGTTGCCATCATGAGCTTATCTTAAAAGCTCTGCTTTTATTTGCTATGCAAAATGCTAGTATGCTAACATAAAAAAGAAAGCTTTAAAATGATACTAAGTTTCACAAATGTGAGAGGAAACAGCCTACGTATAATTCAAAATTAATAAACTTGATATTGATCTTAATTAATTTCTATCTAGTAAGTAGGGGTAATTTTGCTCTGATTATATGTGTTTTAATTTCAAATTATGAATTAGGCAAAGCTAACTCATATTTCTGGAACTACTTATGAGATCATAGTAAACTACCTTTGCGAAGTTGAATTTGATCTGTTTAACTCAGTGTTAATCAGAACTAAATTTTTCAACCAACAATTACATAGCACTTTCAACATGTCAAACATATGCACCTAATATGTATTAGCTCATTTCATTTTTACAAACCCTAAGAGTTACAAAGTATTATTTTCCCCATTTTACAGAAGAGGAAATCAATGCACTTAAACTACATGACAAAAAGCATATAGATAGGCACTAGAACAACCAAAATTTAAACCCAAGCAGTCTGGCTCCCAATTTTATGTTTTTAATCATTATTCTATACTGCTCTGTAATTTATATAACAACAAAACTAATGAAATGCCATATCGAGTCAATATTAGAACATGTCTTTCTTATCATTTGGAATATATTTCACAAATGACAGACTGGGTATCTTCTACATTGTTAGGGTTGCATGGTAAATCAAACAGATGGGGCACTTACTGTGAAAAGTAAAAAAAAGAAAGAAAATACTTCTTAGATTAAAGGACACTTAAATTTGGTATGGTGGAAGGAAAAAGTGCATTCCTGGTCAAAAGAGAGCGGAACACTTCAGACTAAAGGAACAGCATGCAAAAATGTCCCAAATGGAAAAGACCTGAGTGGCATTTGAAGGACTAAAGGAAGTCAGCCAAGATCAGAACTTCATTGTAAGGGAAGTATGGTACAACATTGTTTTAAAAGGTATGAGTGACCTTTGAGGTATCTGCATAGTATTTACAGTGCAACAAGAAACTTTTTATTAAGATTTTATTTATTTGAGAGAGAGAGAGAGCACATGAGTGGAGGAGGGGCAGAGGGACAGGGAAAAGCAGACTCCTATTGGGCATGGAGCCCAACACGGGCCCTAAACCAGGACCCTGAGATCAAGACCTGAGCTGAAGGCAGACGTTTAACTGATTGAGCCACCCAAGTACCCTAAAACATTTTTAAAAAGATTTTATTTACTTATCTGAGAAAGAGAGAGAAGAGAGGGACAAGCAGACTTCAAACTGAGTGCAAAGCCTGCAGGGCTCAATTCCACAATCCTGAGATCATGACCTGAGCCAAAGTCAAGAGTTGGAGACTTACCTGACCAAGTCACCCAGGTGCCCCTGCAATAAAAAATTTCTTAGGGTTGGAAACTATGAGTTGGTTATAGTTAATCTTCAAAACAATTTCTTATCTGCATACTACCACCTCACAAAACACTTTGAAAATGATGGTAAAGTGATGAAATAAGAAATTAATGCAGGAGAACAAAGATAACTGGAGGAGCAACAATAGAAGTCAATATACTTTAACACATTGGTGATGGTTGAAAACAAAAGAAAGAGCCACAACAGACTTGAAAAATCAAAAGGACATATCTAATTTGCACACACAAAACAAAACATCTATTTAAAACTTGATGGCAAATTGCCCTTGAAAGGAAGGGATGGGAGGCTAAAGAACCAAAACAAAAGTTTTAGACAATAGTTTCCATATAAAATAGTAAGATTTCCTGATTCTTTACCCAAAGCCAACATAATGAAGTGATGACATTTCCTCCACCTCTGAAAAAAATGACAGCTTTGTTCTTTGTTTAAATTGATTCATAAGGGGCTCTTGGGTGGCTCAGTTGGTTAAGCAACTGCCTTCAGCTCAGGTCATGATCCTGGAGTCGCAGCATTGAGTCCCACATCGGGCTCCCAGCTCCGCAGGGAGTCTGCTTCTCCCTCTGACCTCTCCCTTCTCATGCTCACTCTCTTTCTCTCTCTCCTTCTCTCTCTCTCAAATAAGTAAATAAATCTTTAACTTGATTCATAAGTCAGTATTTGAAATCTATATAAAAAAGAAACTGGGGGTACCTGGGTGGCTCAGGCAGTTGAACACCCAACTCTTGATTTGGCTCAGGTCATGATTTCATTGTCATGGGATTGGCACAGTGTGGGGCTCCCTGCTCAGTGGGAGTCTTCTTGAGGATTCTCTCACTCTGCCCCTCTCCCTGCTTGCGTGCTCTCTCTTACTAAGATAAATAAATCTTTAAAAAAAGGTAAACTGGACACAAAAACAATTCTATTATAAGTTAAAATGAAGACAAATGAGATTGAAAGTTAAAAAAAAAAAAAGAGTTGAAGATACAGTTGAGTACTGCATCCAGGAATTAAAATGAAATGTCACTAAGTATTAAATAGAAAGAAAGATAAATATGCTTTTGTGAAGTCAAGAATAATGGAAACAGAGGGGAAGAGAAAATTATATACATAGCAATAAAAGATTCCCAGAACTAAAGAAAATAAACCAAGTTCACGTGAAGATTCCCAAATGTACAGAGAACTATCAAGTCATACCAAAATGATTTAAGATCAAAATGGCATTGGATATCATAACATCAAAACTGGAAGCTAAAAAACAATGAAGTAATAAATTAAAAAACTTATGTGAAGTGCATTTTATCCTAGAAAAAAATTTCCTACCCAGCAAAACTAGCCATCAAAAGTGAAAGAAAAACAAAACATTTTTAGACATGCTAGTAGGAAGCTAGCTAATAGATGCTGTGACTCAGAAAAGTATGGGAAGAAAACAAGAGAATAAAAAATATATTATCCAGGAAATATTGGTCTAACATAGGAAAACTACAAAAAGAAGTTCTAGCATCAAAACAAATGGAAACCAAAATTAGTAGTAACATATTTTAAAAACCAAAGAACTGAAGGCATGGAAAGTAGTAACTCTCATTCATAAATTAGTTAACTAGTTTACGAAAACAAAATAAAGTAATTACCAGAACGTAGTGAAATCATTGATAGACATATGCATGTTGTATATGTGATGGATCTTTTGGAAAAAATAGAGATGGATTCAAAGAAAACCAGGCAAAAGAAAAAAGTAAATATATTACTACATCCAGGAAAAATACAGGATTATAAAGATAAGGAAGTATGGTCTCAGTGAATAATGCTTACTACTTTTATAACTAAAAGAATATTAATGATTATTACAGATTTAATAATGATATTAATATTTAATAAAAATTAGGACTAGAGGAAGAGGAAGTGAGAAAAAAATATGGAAGAGCCAACCCACAATAAACTATGATGAGAAGTTAACTTAAAAATGGGTAAATTTGGTGGGGCACCTGGGTGGCTCAGTCAGTTACGCAGCTGTCTTTGGCTCAGGTCATGATCCCAGGGTCCTGGGATTGAGCCCCACATCGGGCTCCCTGCCCAGCGGGAAGCCTGCTTCTCCCTCTATCTCTGCCCCTCCTCTAGCTTGTACACTGTCTGTCAAATAAATAAAAAATCTTAAAAAAAAGAAACATTTAAAAAAAATAGGTACATTTGAAATATAAAGAGTTATAATATAAAAATATTATTCACAAATGTGGAGAGAAATAACAGGTAAAACAGCACTGCCTGTACAGCAGAACTATGGCTTGGGAATGGTAAACCAGGGAAATGTTATATTCCTTTTCTGTAACAATCTGCATTTTGAACAACTATCTGTATTACTTTAATAAAATTCAAATATTGACATGATTACTCTGATTTCTGTGGGAAGAATTAATAGAGAAAAATAGTTATGATAACACTTATTGGGTGCTTACTATATATACATGAACAGAGAATCATGTGATTCTCATAAAATACTGTTAATACCAGAAAGATTAATTAGAAGGTTATTACAATTATCTATGTTACAGATAACAGATGTCTGAATTAATTAGTAGAAGCGAAGAGGGAGATTAATTTTTGACACCTAGATATATTTTGACACCTAGATATATATATATATATATTAGTTCATAATACTTGGTGACAGATTAAACAGTAATATAAAAGAAGACAACATAAAAGATACCTCATAGTTTAAAGGATTGACCAGCAACTCAAACATCATGCTGCAATTGTTTAGCCTAGGTTTTCAGATTCTCTGTAATCTGCTTCTGCTCTGTAACTTGAAAATATCACTTGAAAAACTGTAGTGTTTTCAAACTGATCCCCTACTAAATATAAGCATAAACATCCGTTCTCTTGCCAAGCTCTGAGAAGTTCTGCTACTCGGAGCAACACTTATAAACACAGACTTAGTTTACTCAGCTACTGAGTTGTGAAGACAGACTCGGGAGGAAAATAAATTTTCTCTTAACATAACAAGGCTTGGGCTAATACCCAAGGAATAGGGACAACTGTTCATTAGCATTAATGTTTCCTTTTTAAAGTACAACTAGACTATGTAGATTTAAGAAGGAAATTAACTCTCCATGGCAAGAAATTAAAGAGAAAACTGGGTAACAGCAATCTTTGTAGATAAGGTAGACTGGAGTCAAAGCACCTGCCATCTTCCTGCCCAACCTAGAGAACCAGAACACACCATTCCATACGCCAGAACTGAGGAACTGTATTAGATGGCTAAGAGTTAAGAGTTAGAATCTAGTGATAAGAAACAAGAAGTACTGCATAATGATAAAGAATTCTGTATATTTTCTCATTATAAAATGAGATGATAATAATAAAACTCCCCTTTTAGGGCTGCTGTAAAGACCAAAAGAATAAATCAATAGTGTTTTACTTACTTCCCTCAAGCTCACCTAAGTCAACAGCCTTTGCAAGACATAAGGAACCTGGTGTCAAGTGACCTGTTCTCTGCATTCAGGAGTGAGATGAATACCAGATGGACCCTCCTGTGAGAGTCCTGGAAAGAGCACAGCAGAGGTTAAGGAGATTAAACTTAGGTCTCCTAACTCTGTACTGTCCAGTTATGTCTTTATTAAAAGAACTGTTTGATCCACCATTACAATTTAATGTGACATGATATTTAGGGCTGAGGCAGTCCAGCTTCTAATCTGGAGACGGAAGGCAAGACTTTGTCCTTTCTTCTAGATTCTTTGGCAGAATAAATTACAGGCTAGATAAAATAAAGAAATAAAAAACAAAACCAAAACACCATCCCCAAACTTAGGAGACCACAGCACTGATTTCTCTCTGGTCAGACAGAAAGGTCTAGGATTCAGATATCATCTTCAGGTTGTCTTTATGCCCTCTTTGCTGTTTTCTTTCTGCTAAAATCTCATTCCTATTGTACGTGCTAGATAAAAAGCAAAACCAAAAACAAACAAACAAAAAATAGTTTTTAAGTTATGAAGAGTCTTAAAACAGAGGTAATGTAGGGGGGCTTGGAATTTAGAGTAAAAAAGTCTAGACTTTGGTTTTTCTGTTGCATACTATTTGAGTAATACTGATAGAGCTAATGACTTTGAGAGTCCATTTCATCATGTTTCTCTGAGAAACATGAGTACTTAGGATTCTGAGATTGCTGAGGGATTTCATTTTGTGATGCAGACAAACATGAAGTTCAGTTCCCGGTTCATGGCAGAACTGTATTTCCTGATCTATTTGGATCTCTACTGATTTATTTTCCTACCGCTGACTTTAACGCTTTTCATCTGCACACAAAATTTTCCACTTACTCATTTATTTTTAAATATTTTATTTATTTACTTATTTGAGAGGGAGAGAGGGAGCACAAGGAGAGAGAGGGAAGGGAAGAGGGAGAAGCAGACTCTCCACTGACTAGGGATTGGATCCTAAGATGCTGGGATCATGACCTGAGCTGAAGGCGGACATTTAACCAACTGAACCACCCAGCAGCCCTAACAAATTTCCCATTCATATGGGTTCTATAGTTATCTGTCTGAGGGTTCCCTATGTGCTTTTATTATATCCCCAACTTCATTACAATCTATTTTTGGGCAAGGACTATGTTCTCCACCTTGTTGACCATTCTATTTAATTCCAAACTTGCTATTGTTAAATTAACACTTACTGTCAGTTAAGAAAATTATAGATAGATAGATGTATTTATTTATTTATATATATAAAGGGTAGACCCTTATAGATCAGACTAATGAGATCATAATTAGAAAAGATTAGAAGACATGCTTTAAAGCATTGGCTCTCTGAATTGTGTTCACAGAGGGAGGGAATTGTTAGAATAGTTATGAATTGTTGTAAATAGTTGTTTCTGTCATAAATTAGAAACAGATCTGGGTGAACTATATGACCAATTTAAACTAGTATCCAGAATCTTGCTCGAAATCTTACCTGCATAAGTGACCAGCAGTATGAATACAGTCATTTCTAAGGATGAGAAACAACTTTCCTATCTTACTTCTCATCACTTGAACACACACCCCGCTTCAGTTAACCCCCTCCTCTTGGTTTCCTCAGTTCACACGTATCTGGGTATGTCTTTCTTCTAGTCTGCAGGGCGGTTCCTCTGTTTCTTCAACTCTTCACCCCTTTCTATATTTAGGTCAATACAACTGCCTTCATGAAACTTTTCATCAACATGTCAACTTACACATTCGCTTTTGAAAGTATACTGATCTATATTAAGTGGAATACTGTTCAGATGGTAATAAAGATACAATCATTTAAAATACAGTTGTACAGAACATACAAGTCTTTTTTTTCCCTTTTTTTCACATTTTTATTTAAATTCTAGTTAGTTAACATATAGAGAAATATTGGGTTTGGTAGAATTTAGTGATTCATCACTTACATACAACACCCTCATCATAACTAGTGCCCTTCTTAATACCCATCACCTGTCTAGCCCATCCCCCACCTACCTCCCATCCAGCAACCCTCAGTTTGAGCTCTATAGTTAAGAGTCTTTTATGGTTTTCTTCCTGAGAGAAGCCTTTCTTAAGAGTGAGATGACTGCCATAATTACAGTGTAAATGACAATTACAAAATGCGGTAAATGCACTTGATAAAATGAGTACACTCACAGTGATGTTGAATAAGAGTAGGTGAGACAAGAGTATTATGCCTTCAAAGACAGTAAATTGAGAAAATAGGGAGGGTAATTAGAAAAGGAAAAGGCCACCACATCAGGCATGATAATACATGGTTTTTTGAGAAACAAAGGGTAGGAACTAGTTTATCATCCTACTGGTTCCCTCATTAATGAGTTAAATAAATCTTTAATACATGTTCACCTTAAAAAATTATACTCTGATAGTTCCGGAGGTCTCTCCAAAAAGTTCAAGAAGACTTAGGATCAGGGACCAATTAAACTGTGTAGCTTGAGTTTGCCTCATCGGTTCTTTAAGCCCAAGCAGGTGAATATTCCTGGTTCTTGAAATGAATCCTACTAGCAAGAGAAATTTCTTTACTGATTATTTTTTTCCCCTCTCACCGCCTCTTATTTTGTGTTTTTAAACTTTGTTTCTTGTTCTTAGCTAATTCTGCTGGTCCCATCTGTATCCTGCTTAATTTCTGGGTTAGGCTATTTGTCATGCCATAAACAGGTTCAAGAATAAATGTGTCCAGTACCTACAAGACCAGTTTGCCAATGAGCAGTCTTTGCATACTTTGAGTCTGATTTGTACACATATGGAACATTATTCTGCATTGGTAATGGCACTCTCTGGGTTATCCTTGAATTTGTCCCCTTGGTTATCTCCTTCAGGATGTTCAGATCTATTCTCTGTTGAGTGAGAGAGGACAGAGAACAAAGTTCTTTTGGTTGATCTTTTTGAGAGCACAAATCATTAAAAATATACCTAGTACCTCCTAGAGAACAGATCTTTTTGGATTTTGTCTAGCTAATTTGTAGATGTATTTATGTCTACTTTTGGCATGTGGCTAAAGGTACAACATAAAATTGCAAGTTTTCTATGTACCTATATATATGTAATTGGGAACAATCAGGATATCATTATCTGAAAATGAAATATTTTTCCTACCTCTAGAGGTTATTAAGAAATTAAAAGTAAATGTCTTGAAATATAAGACGTCTATTTCAATTTGCTTTTAGAAACTAATTATTCTTATAATTCCCAGGAAATAGAGAAATTAAAATTGTAAAACTTTTAACGTGCTAGTCTTTTCAGGAAAAAAAATCTTCTCACAGAAATTCCTTGTTAAAAAACATTATATAATTATATAATAATCCAAATTCCTGTAATAAAAGTCATTCACAGATCACGCTGTTTTGATAATTTAGTTTTAAATCAGTTATATATTCTTTTGCTCATACCATTGGGGAATTTAATACAAGTGCATGTATCTTTGCATAAGTAAAACTTTTTTTTAATCTGTTAAATGACAAATGGGTTTGGAATATTTAATTAGCTTATAATACGGTTACCCTTTGTGTAATCTGTCCCAGAGAGTAGACATTCCAGATTTATAAAATAATTTTTTGTGCCCTCCCTCTCTCTGTCTTTCCATCACTCTGTCTCTCTCTTCCTTTTGACTTCTTAGCATTTTGAGGCATTCTTAAAATTTTGAGAATTATAAGGGTTAAAGATACAGACTTTGTATTAAGAGCTTACTTACAGAGAAGGCCCACATTTTCAGGGATAGTTGAATCTCTAATAAAATGTCAGGAGAGTAAAACGGGTCCATTTACTATATTTTATCATAGATTAAAATGTAGAGAGACCAGAAAACAGAGTTTTGTGGCACTACACAGCTTCTACAATGTGATGCTGCTACGTAGAACCTTTAGACATTACATATTGCTCTCAACATTATTTTTACCCTTCCAATTTCTAATTGCCCAAAGTTCCTCACCACAGGAGGCCAATAATAATCTGTAAACTTGGTTTGAACCCTCTCTTCCACTTAAGCTTCCCAAACACTGGATGTTGAGTTTTTGCTCCTTACATTCCCACATCCATGGGCCATGGAAGTAGCAGGAGGGTGTTCCTGCTAATTTCTACCTTTCTTCAAAGCAAGGCATTCAAACCCTTATTAACCTACTCCTGCTTTTATGGTTTTCTCATCACATGCTGCTCCTATTTTGAACCTCAAAATACACCAAAAGACACTTCACCATCCCCCCAGCTGATACACTGGTCTGTGCCTCCTCGTTTTTATACTTAGTGCTCAGGATCTCCTTAAAGCAAAATTTAGTTCTTATTTACTCCAGTTTTAGTACCTAACACATTCTATAAACTCAATAAGTATTTGTTGAACTGAGTTTCATCAGATTTTCCATATATTTTTTAAAGATTTTATTTATTTATTTATTTATTTGACAGACAGAGATCACAAGTAGGCAGAGAGGCAGACAGAGAGAGAGGAGGAAGCAGGCTCCCTGCTGAGCAGAGAGCCCGATGGGGGGCTCGATCCCAGGACCCTGAGATTATGACCTGAGGCAAAGGCAGAGGCTTAACCCACTGATCCACCCAGGTGCCCCAGATTTTCCATATTCTTAAGATAGTCTAGACCAATCTTCTACTTACAAAAAGAAAACCTATGCTTAAATATGGATGCTGAATTCTGATAACATATCATCAGTAGTTATTTTTTGCCCAACATTAGACTACATGTTTAGAACAAAGTGATTTCTATTATTTAATAGATGTATACAAAGTCACAGTACTATTTTGAGCCAAAAAAATTGTTTAACTGAATGGCAAATCTAGTCAGGTCATATATATTCAATAGACATAAGATCAAGTCTATATACATGTTTTCATTTCTAGATTCTGCCTAAAATATCAGATTATTCTCAATGTCTGCATCACTCATTCTTCTTATATGACATATCTAATTTCTTTTTCTCATATTGTTTCTATTAGATGATACGAATTCATTCAATTTAGATGTTGAATCTTTTCTGGTCAGTGCTGGACGAGCAAGTAGTAAAAGAAAGAGGAAGAGTTGTTCCTCTAGAGTAGCAAACTGCTTATCAGGCTTGGACCACCCGTTTTAATGGTTTAGGGATGGGGCTTCAGAAAAGCTCTAGATTCTCAAGCTTTTGCAATTGTGACTATCAAGAGACTCTCCATGAAAGAATGGCTCAGGCTAGTAGTTCTGATGGTTGGGACTGCTTCATCAATGAGATTAGTGGACTTCTCCAGGTCTGTGTAGAGCAAACAGACAAGGGTACTTTGGCTTTATATACAAAGGGCATCAGCTTAGCTTGGGCAGACCTTGGTGGTCAAAGCTCAGTCTTTTAATTCGGGCTTCTCTAGACATTAGATTTCCTAGAAATCAGTTTTGTATACATCGATATTCTTGAATTATCCTCAGAACTCAGTTCATCTTAAATGAATCCTATCTTAATCCACAGCTAAGTCTCAATCATACTGTGCCCCAATTCCATTTTCCACCAAGTATCTGGGTTTACTTTACAGTATAAAGATGTGGCTTTGGTCCTGGTTTGTTACTTAAAGATACCTAGAATATTGGTCATTACCACATATAATCACCGCAAAGCCTTCAGTTGCTAAAAGTCCATCTTAAGTGCTATACTTCTAGGAATATCTCTATTTACTCTAGTGGTGATAGTGCAATAAAAAAGCAATTGATTACCTGGCATATTTTTCCATGTCATATATTTGTGTTTTCCCTAAGAAAAAAGTAGTAAACTCTGGCTAAACAGGTGGCACATATGTCTATATTCCCTGAATACTGAACGCAACAAAAACAGTCCAATCCAGAGGTGTTCAAGATACCTACGTTGAGCTGGATATATACCTATCTAACTGTGCGATGTCTCTGCAGAAGGTTATCTTACAACTCAACTCGGGTATCACTATGCTTACCTCTGGGGCTCCTGGACATCCAGTCTTGAACTTTGGTCACAGTAAGGCCAACATAAGCTAACTAGTGTTTTGTTATGTTCTATTTAAAGTTTGATACTCTCAAATTGGCACCCAGGATTAGCTTGTCTCCACCACTTAGGGATATATAGACAAATAGTTTTATACTTAGTTTAACTGGCTATACAGTGCAACAAATAAAGAAGTCTGAGGAACTGCACCAAAAAGCAACTCAGCCCCTATTCAGTGCCTGCATTTTCATCCCCAGTCTGCTGTACCCTATCCTTGATTAAGGATAGGGTATTCAAGCATGTCCTTGAGCATGACCTGAGGAGACTCGAGAATTTTCTATGACTGGCACCTGTGTAACTGGTACAGTTTCCCTTCTGTATCTTATTCTCTGCATACAATATATAAGAATTAAAATTTAATCTAATATTCCTGATCTGTTTTCCACTTACATGATTATCAATCTGGCCAACATTTCTTCCCATATAAAAGGCTCAGATGTTTGTTGACATCCAAAGTCTTGCTTCAGGGACAAAGCAGGCACAGAATTGTGCTGTAATCCAACTTTTATTTAAACTGAAAATACAGATGCTATTTATTGCTTTTCTTCTGTAGCTAATCTTAGTAACGTTATCCTCCATCTGTTTCTTGATTCACATTGATCTCTCTCTCTCTCTCCCTTCATCTGCAATAAAACCATTAGCACCACTAACAACCTAAAGATATTTTTAATACAAGAAATAGCTAAAATAATGATTATTTCTAGAATTAATGAACTGACATTTCAAAAAAGGAAATGTACATCTCTATTCCAAATGTTTATTAGTTTTAGAGCTAATGTCCATTTCTGTTCAGAACATTATAAGGCAATTAAAAATTAGAAAAGAAATTAAGAGAACAAGTCACTCATTCATTTAACAAATATGTTTTGAGAACTTGCCATGTTCCAGGCACTGTTCTAAGTGTATCATTTTACAAATGATATTATAAAACACCATGATTAAAATGTATGCATACAAATCCTCTGCTCAATGAGTTAAATTAGCTTTTGTAACCTGAACACATTACATATATATCTTCAATAGCGATCACAAAAATCAATGAAAAACACCGATCACAAAAATCAATGAAAAATACTAAAGATATCTGTTCAGGTAATAATTCATATAAATTATAATTTATTAGTTAAATAGACTGATTTTTACTTACAAAGAATGTGATGTATTTGGAAACTGCTAATTGCTTTCCCAGTACTATTTTTGTGTTAGTTCATTTGTTTGGTTCTATTACTAGGGGAGAATGTACAACTTAAAAGTTTCACTTTGTCTTGATACCACTACTAAGGCATACATATTAAGTAGGACATGAAATACTCTTTATTTCTTAAATTTTAATTTTATTTATTTTTTTAAGTAGGCTCCATGCGCAACATGGAAATTGAACTTACAACCCTGAGACCAAGAATCGCATGCTCCACTGACTGAACCAGCCAGGCACCTAAGAACGTGAAATAGTCTTTTTTTTTTTTTTTAAGATTTTATTTATTTATTTGACAGAGAGAGATCACAAGCAGGCAGAGAGAGAGAAGGAAGCAGGCTCCCCGTTGAGCAGAGAGCCCGATGCAGGGCTCGATCCAGGACCCTGGGGTCATGACCTGAGCCGAAGGCAGGGGCTTTAACCCACTGAGCCGCCCAGGCACCCCAGGACGTGAAATAGTCTTATAAAATTTATTTTCTATACCTGGAACACAAATAAGAAAGGATGATGTCCTCCCCTCCAAAATTAAGTGGTGTTAAAATTTGTCTGTAATAATATCTAATTCCCTCTCCTTTTATTTTGTTCCCATCTTAATGCCAAATGATTCCTGACCCTTCTCAGATACTGTCTTTCCACTGTATATACTTGATTAAGCAACTTAAACACTGATATATCAAAAAATGTTATATTTCAGAGCCCAAGGTTACAGGAAAGGAAAGAAAACAAAAAACAAAAAATAAAAACATTGCTCCCTTTGCATAGCATCTTCACTGTGACTTTAGCCTAAAATTTTCTTACATAGAAGCAAAGATTCTCATTTTGCAGGATCTGAAAACTCAAGGCTAAGAAAATGTCATCCTAGAGTATTAAATTTTACCATCAAATTTTACCAAGGCTGACTATTAGCAGTCTCCCTATTCTAGGAATTTAGAGCCCGTTCTCATTCTGCTTCTTCATCCTGGGTGAGGTTCCTGGTTCTCCACTGTTTCAAGGTAAATATTACCATATCCAAGTAGAGATGTCAATGACCTCACTGGTAAGGTACTCCTCCCTCCCTCTCTGTGGCAAATAGTGCTTTTCTCCCAAAGGTTTTAGAGCTTTCTCTCCTTCTTTCTCATTGATTGATGCAGTCACTACCAGTCATTCAAAGTTGGCATGGTGAGGTAAAACCTATTTACCATCTCAAACACACTCCGTATGGTGTTTCAAGTGCCCTGCCATCCAGGAAGATGAGCACATGCTATGAGCATTAGGCTCCTCAAGGACCCATCATGAAGAGGAGAAAATGGGTTTGGGAGAAAACTAGAAAAATGAGGGACACTGATGGAGCACAGAAAACCTTAACTCTGAAGTGACTGTCAATAGTAAGGGAAAAGAACATTTTGAGTGTAAGAACAAGTGTTCTTGTCTTTTAAGATGTGTACAGGTGGGTGTGATGACTCAAGTTCAATATTATTAATAAATATTAATTTCAGAATGAAGGATGAAGAAAAAGACATAAATTTCCTTGCAAGATTTTAACCGTCACTAATTGCATCCCTATCATTACTCAGCACTCAATTAAATGCATTACAAACATACATGTACTTAATCCTCACAATGATTTTTTTAAGGGATTGCTCTTGCATTTTTCACATGTAGATATTGAGTGATTGAAGACTTTTGTTCAGGCTTTACAGCTAATGCCAGAGACCATATTGGTATTAGGTTTCAAAATCAGTATTTTTCCTGCTCCTTACCAATCTTCCCACATGTATTATTTCATATTGATATCTGATATTGTTAGCTAGAGTGAGATAATGTCATGATATATCAATACAAAAGTGCAATATTAACTTTGCTGTAGTTTATTGAAAAGTTTAAATACTATATATGTATTTCCAGACCTTATGTTTACTCAGAAGTCAAGAAGTGCTTGAATTTTATCCCTTTTTCTTTAGAGTCTTACTGTGGAGAACTAATATTTTTTAAAGTGTCCCCCTCTTTTTATACTACTTTGTCATTACCACTGTTTTTTTCCACAATTTTCTCTGAAGGACTTTGTAGTCCTTTCCTCAGGGGACACTTATGAATTAAGAAGGACATAGAATTGGTGCGCATGGGTGGCTCAGTGGGTTAAGCTGCTGTCTTCAGCTCGGTCACAATCTCGGGGTCCTGGGATTGAGTCCCGCGTCGGGCTCCCTGCTCAGCAGGGAGCCTGCTTCCCTCTCTCTCTGCCTGCCTCTCTGTCTACTGTGATCTCTCTCTCTGTCAAATAAATAAATAAAATTAAAAAAAAAAAAAGGACATAGAATCTAAATTTTTATTCTACTTTTATATGTTTCCTCTATCACATATACTTAGAAATTAAAAAAGAATGTTACTTCGGGACGCCTGGGGGGCTCAGTTGGTTGGACGACTGCCTTCTGCTCAGGTCATGATCCCGGAGACACGGGATCGAGTCCCGCATCAGGCTCCCAGCTCCACGGGGAGTCTGCTTCTCCCTCTGACCTTCTCCTCGCTCATGCTCTCTCACTGCCTCTCTCTCAAATAAATAAATAAAATCTTTGAAAAAAAAAAAAGAATGTTATTTCACTTATTAGTGAATTAATGACTTATGTTTGCATCTCGTTTATATAGTATACGCTTAAAATTATACTAAATAAGGATATTGTATTATTTGTTTTGCCTGGATCTCTAACTGTCTTCTGTACTGGGCATACATAAGTTGCTTGTACATTTTTCAATTTTTAACATATTCATTCAATTATTACAAATTATTTACATTGAGAAGTCATGATCAGAATGTACCATTTCTTTACAAAAAAAGGATAAACTAGATAATGTATACATAGTTGCAAACTCCTCAATTCTACTAATCTTAGGTTATTTAAACTTGAGGAAGTCCAGCATTGTGGGGCTAAAATACTAAATTATTAACTACTTTTTATTTAGGAACAGTTGCTGAGAATTTTTTGTTGTTGCTAGCTATGCTCAGTATTTTAAGAAATAACAATATTAACTGCACATAAATCCTGACCTTTAGGATCTTCCAATTTGGTGGCAGCTGGTTGGGAAAAGATGGAAGGATGCAGGAAAATAATTATAGGATGTAATATGACTTCAGATTCTAAGTGAGCCACATGGCACACCAGTAAGGTGTCAGGTTTTAGAAATGCCTTTCAGAAATTGTAGCTGGTTACAATAATACATGATCACAGGATTGCTGTTAGTTAAATGAAATACTGTGTCCAGTATCTAACAAATAACTGAAAATGAATAAATGTTTCATTTCTTTCCTTTCCTTTCCACTGATTCTAATTCATAGACAGAGGTTCTTATTCCCTTCAATTATTCTTTTTATTAAAAAAAAAAAAAAGATGTGTAGGCCACAAACACCATCCGTCACTTAAAAATTGTAAAACAACAATAAAGGGCAGCAAAAGCCACACTTTCCCAACTCACAAATCCAGTAAGAGACTAAGACTATCCACATGCGTTTACCTCATCTGCCCAGTCATAAAATTGACAGTAAGTCAATTTTAAAAGAATGTATCCACATGGATGAGGAAAACAGGTTTGAAGATCCACTCCAAAGGAAGTTACACCTGGAAATGCTAAGTACAATGGAAAATGAAATCTAGAGTAGAAAACAAAGGGATGATTTATAAGTTTTTACTTGGTTCAGTAATGTGCTCCTCCTACCCAAGCAAAGAGACAAATACAAACACATACACATACACATACACACACACACACACACACACACACTGCTGTGCCTGGCAGCAATCCACTCTGCACTTCCCCAGGCAAAAAATTATAAGTTTTCCCACAACAAAGATAATAAATGCTACAAGGATTAGAATAATTTTTTGGTTACTCATACTCTACAGCAAAAATCTCCATATTCTGATTTTTAGTAGTCTCTTGACTCATTGCGGCAGTCTATCTTCTTACCCTCAACCTAAGGTCACTAGTCAGTATAACTGGATCATGCACAATGCTCCCAATTTGATTTATACTTCATTTTAAAATTTGAACATACAACTAAGTTTTTAAGGTCATCCAAGGAAAATCAGTAAGCTAAAATAAATACCAGGAAAAAAAGATAACTATAATGAAAAAAGACCACACCTTACAAAAAATCCTCAATTTGTAGCTCTCAAAAGATTAAAATAAATTTACATGGATAAAAATTAGTATGACACTATGATAAGTGAATAGTAAGAAACAAGAATGAATGTACACAATATGTACAAATGAGAGAAAATCCATAGGATTATGTGATAAAATCAATAAAATGACCCAAATATTTGAATGAAACAAAAAAGTAGAAAATCTGATAGTAGGCGCAAGAGTCATAAAAAATTAATAGAGAAGTTTAACCTCTAACAAGACAAAGTTTTAGTAAAAAAAACAAAGTGAATTAAATCATTAAAAATTTATATAAGAGAATTCCTATTGCTTGAGGGTAAAACATTTCTAATTAAAGGGGCCTGCTGAATACTAAACACATGCTTATAAAAGATTTATTCCTAGAACTGTTCATTAGGAAATTGCTTGTCTTTTTTTCCTAGCTCTGGTAAACTATGTGAGAACAGGAATTTTGTCTACTTTGTTCAATGTCCTGTCTTGAGTACACAAAATGAAACATAGCACGTAGTCACTATTTGTTGCCTGGATGAATAAATTAAACAGTTCTCAAAGTTTCTAGAGAGGAAGAAATGAAAACATGCCACATGGACATTGGACCCTGGTCAGCAATACTGGGGCAGGCAAGAAGTGGAACGTCTTCAAACCTACCTACAAATTAAGAAGATTTCCAGATATGGAAGATCTCACCAAGATTTCTTCCCCAAAACTTTCCTAGGATATATTTGAAAATTGCTGCAATAAAGTGAGTAAGCCAAGAAAGAATAAAACCTATGGCCCAAGAAACAAACTGATTCACCGTTCCAGTCAGAAGAGCCATTAAGGGAGGTTCCAGTGTAAGCATTTATAGCAGGCCTAGAAAGCAAGCAGTAAGCCCAGAATTACACAGAAATAGAGAAGTCCAAAAGGAAATCATTTGTGAAAAAATGTTGATTATCAGAAGTAAAGATGTGAAAACCTAAAAAAGGAAAGAAAAACCGAGTAACAAGAATATCAGGAAAAGAAAGAAGTCTTTTTTTTTTCTTTAAGATTTTGTTTATTCATTTGAGAGAGAGAGAGGGAGATAGCATAAGCAGGGGAAGGGGCAGAAAGAGCAGCAGACTCCCCACTCACTGTGGAGCCTGGTGTGGGGCATGATTTCAGGACCCTGAGATCATGAACTGAGCTGAAGTCAGGCACTTAACCAAATGAGCCACCCAGGCACCCCAAACAAGAGTCTTAGAAAATGTAAACATGGTAAAATTTAAATCTGACAAGTAATATGTGGATGATAGATACATCAGGTGAAGTATAGATTTCTTATAAGAAATGCTTATAATACAAAATGAAGGAATAGTTTGAGTGGGACAAATGAATACCTGGGATGTCAATTTTCTCAAAGATGACAGATAATTTGCATAATTTCCATATTATCACTTACATTTGTAAAATCCAAAACTTTCCTTTGAAGGGAAATTTAACAAATTCTAAATAGAAAAGTATAGAATCCCATTTAGATAAGAAATTAAAAAAAAAAAAAGAAAAGAATGACAAAGCACTTTTCCAATAAGATATTGAAAAATATTAGCAAGTTATACAAACTTAAAATAGAACAATACTATCAAAAGCATCAACAAGTTAATAGATAAAAATACATTCCAAAGACCGAAATTAAATATAAAATTTTTCAATCATCACAAAATGGAGAGGTGTTATATTCACTAATGAATGACACTGGAAAATCTGTTACATACTGAGAAGATAATCCAGCTGGGTATCATATTTCATGGTACTCAGCAAAATTAACTTCCAAATGACAAAAGAGACATACAGTATTAAAAACAAAAAAATCTATAAGGAAACATGGAAACATGGTTGACTAGTCAATTTCGTGATGAACAAGAAATTTCTATGCATAAAGGATCAAAGCTAAGCAAAATATTTGATACATTTGATTTAACATATAAGATTCAGTAGATTAAAAATCACTAGAAAAAATACTGGTAACCAAATAGGAAAATATTTGCAACAAATACATAAGACAAGGCTCTCAATTTAATCAATTTAAACAAAATTAATTTTTTAAATAAGGATGTAAATGGAAAAGACAAAAAATAATAAGAAATATTACAATTATACTAAAAATCTTTTAATGATTAAGACATAGAAAAATACTAAGAAATTATTATCTTATACCCAATTGAACTGAATACCCAATTATCTATACCCAATTGAAAATATTTGGAAGTGTCTGTTTAGTGAACATGCTTAAAGTAAGAACTAGGACAGTCAAATGGGCATACATGTTTCAATGCTTAATGAGGTTGTTAACTATAGCCAGAGAGGGTCATGTGAAAATCTATCTAATGAAGTAGAGATACAAACAAAAATTTATGTGATATATTAAAATATTCATAACATAAAATATAACAAAGGTTAAATTTGCTAAGATATGCACAAATAAAATATTACCTAGCCTTTTAAAAAACCTTTTTCTTTAAAGATTTTATTTATTTATTTGACACAGAGAGAGAGAGAGAGAGAGCACAAGTAGGCAGAGTGACAGGCAGAAGGAGAGGGAGAAGCAGGCTCTCCGCTGAGCAGGGAGGCAAATGTGGGACTCGATCCCTGGACCCTGGGATCATGACCTGAGCCAAAGGCAGATGCTTAACCGACTGAGCCACCAGGTGCCCTTTAAAAAACTTATTTTAAAGAACATGAAATAACGCAAAATGCTGATGATTAAGATAAAATTCTGAAGCTCTATATAAAATACAATTTCAATGAATTTACTTATTTATCTAACCATATATATTCATATCCACAAACTTATAAAGATACAGAATATTGGATAGTCTTGTGGCAACATTTTAATAGTTGCAATATCTGAGTAATGTTTATGAATTACTTATTATTTCTTATTTTGTGAATTTTCTACAATAATCACACTTGACAATTATAATCAGACAAAATTACATTCTTAGAAAATTACAACATCAGTCTTCTATTGAAATATCATATGATAGGCAAGATTATGAACACCCTAGTATTATTAAACAAAGAATATACAGATGAAAGAGAAATGGTCAGAGATAGAACATGGATGAAGTACAGTATTATGAGAAAATTGCAGATCCTGGGATACAGTTTGAAATTTCCTGAAATCTCTAGGAAGTGATTATATTCTTTTCATGTGGGTCATGACTTAAACTGTCACATTAAAAATGTGATGTGAGGGGTGCCTGGGTGGCTCAGTGGGTTAAGCCTCTGCCTTCGGCTAAGGTCATGTCTCAGGGTCCTGGGATGGAGCCCTGCGTCGGGCTCTCTGTTCACCAGGGAGCCTGCTTCCCCCTCTCCTTCTGCCTGCCTCTCTGTCTGCTTGTGATCTCTCTCTCTCTGTCAAATAAATAAATAAAATCTTAAAAAAAAGAGTGATGTGATTAAAAATGTAATGAGGTTACAGAAGTAGACCACAGACAAGAATACCATTGTGGAGGGGACCATATTTATAAACATGAGGCTTGATATGACAGAGTCAAAGCAGTAGAAATGAGAATGATAAGGATGAGTAAAATCAATAAAGTTAGTGACAGATTGCTAATAGATTACAAGAGGAGGCCATAATAACTCTCCTGTTTCTGGCTGTGGCAAAGGAATACAAAGGCAATAGATTTCCAAAGGTACATTCAGTTCCAGTTATAATGTACTTGAGGAACATTTGGGACATTAAAGTATATATTATCAAAAAATAAATAAACATTTGACAGCAAAAATCTCTGGCTAGAAATTGATGAGTTAGCAATCTTCTTTGTGCTTGATCCACATTTCTCATTGGCAGGATGATCACTGGTATTAATCTTTTCTTTAGAAGTAGGGTGATTGTATAATATGGTTATGTTTGGATGAGTTCCAGTTGATGCCCATTGCCTCCTCAGAATACTGGCTGGATTCGCATTTGTCCAGCTGAAAGTGTCCCAGTTTGGTCAATAAAATTTAATGTTACCCTGCCAGAAGCCAGTGGTCCTGTGTCTAAAGCAATAGGTCCTCTGAATTAATATCAAAGCATTAGAGACAACAAAAAATTCACCATTATGTTGGCAAATAAAAAAGTCTTTTCTAGTAAAATTGTATTACAAAATTTTTAATGTTATGAAATTTTCTTCTTTTTAATGGTATGAAATTTTCTAAGAAAGCTAGTTCAAGAATGAAATATATATTTATTATAAGCATGGGATTTTTGCATATCATATTGTAGAGAGAAAAGTCTGACTCATATCAAACTTGTGTGATTGCTATGTTTTACAAATGATTTTGTAATGTATTTGCATTTATCACATTTGTTGTAAACACAATTTGTTGTTCTACCATACTGTATAACCAAACTTAAGGAACTGCATTCCTTTTTACAATGTCTTAAATTTCTAGGTGTAGCAGTAATCAATCCTTAGTAACTAAGTGATATTCAGAAGGCTTATCCAGCATAAATTTTCAGGATAGCCTCACCTTTAAATAAAGAATATTCCACTCCATCCTCATTTATTTCAGCAATATAACCTGAAAATTGAGATGAAATAAGCCTCTTAATGTAAACATGGCACTGCCAAAGGCACTTTTATCAGTAACAAACCAAGACAGATATTCAGTGACACCATTAATAGGAAATAATTTTAAAATGAAATGATTGTGGCAAAAACTACCAATCAAAGTTTTAATTAGTCTTGAAACGTTTACTTCCCATATCAGAACTGAGTAAACATTCGGGGAAAAATTAAGTGAAACAAATGTTAATCTAAAATGACAATACACCATATGCAAAAAGTTTAATCATTTTTACCTATTATAACATATTGATTTCACTTTGTTATTAAGGATGACTGGTCAGTCCTTACAGGCAAGTAAATCCATTATGCACATGAGACAGGTAGATAACCACATCTGAACTCTTCTCCTGATGTTGATTAATCATCTATCTACCTTTCTAGAGAAAATGATCATAACAGATCTTTTATCATCTTATCTTCAAATTATTCTTGAGGTATTTTATAAGCAGTGGTCTACTGAATTTCTAAACTATAATTTCAATAAAGTTAGAATGATTTCTAAAAGACATTTTAAAAAATAGGTAATCAAATGATTACCTTAAGGCAAAAGCATCATACAGATAATAAATTGGCTCATAAAGCTAAGAATTTCAATTTACCTGGAGGCCCACACACTTTAAATCTATTTTCACCAAATAGCATCGCCTCAAAATACAGAGAGCAAACCTTTTACCGTTTGTGAAGAAATAAGTAAATCCAAGACAATACCTGGGGATTTTAACATATCTTTCTCTATTATTGACAGAATATAAAGGAAAATGCAAAATGTATATAGATTTACTCACACAGTGAACAGATGACTCCAGTGAATATATAATATACATAATACCCAACAATCATAAGATAGTTATGTCACGCACTTATAGATAATTTAAATATTTGACTATATATGAATCCATAAGACAACATCTTAACATATTTAAACAGAAAGACTATGGTTCCTGACTAAAAAGAAAGAAGTTTTTTTTTTAAAGATTTTATTTATTTATTGGACAGAGAGAGAGATCACAAGTAGGTAGAGAGCGAGAGGGAGAAGCAGGCTCCCTGCTGAGCAGAGAGCCCGATGTGGGACTTGATCCCAGGACCCTGAGATCATGACCTGAGCCAAAGGCAGAGGCTTAAGCCACTGAGCCACCCAGGTGCCCCTAAAATGAATGAAGTTTTAAATCAACCATAACTCCTACAAAATAAGAAACATTCCTAAATAATCAATTTACAAAAGAAAATGTAAAAAATAAAATATATTGATATAGTGATGTGTGTCAGATAATTCTCAATAAAACTGGAAAACAAACCCCAAAAAGGAAAAATTATATTGAATGTTGATGAAAATGCTATACATCAATAGTAAGTATTGCAACTAAATCAGTACTTAAAACAAAAAAAAAATGGTTAGCCTTATGTTTACATATTACTTAGGAATTAGGGTTGAAAATTAATTAGCAAAAATAAAATAAAATAATCCAACTCCAGGGGTGCTGGGGTGGCTTAGTTGGTTATGCATCTGCCTTCAGCTCAGGTTACGACCCCAGGGTCCTGGGATTAAGTCCATTTAGTGGGGAGTAGGTTTCTCCTTCTTCCTCTACTCCTCACTCATGCTCATGCCCTCTCTCTCAATTAAATAAATAAAATATTTTTAAAAAATGCAACTCCAGTAGTTAGAAAAAATACATCAAAATAATTCATGGGAGTAACAGGAAGGGAATAATAATGATGTAAGCTGAAATTAATTAAATAGAAAACAAACACACCAGAGAAAATATCAACAATACTAACAGTTACACCTTTAAAAGACAAAATACAAGAACAGTTCACAGATAACTACTAAAATTAAAAAAGAAAAAAGAAGCGCAAGTAACCAAGATTGGGGATGAAAAAGGAAATAATAGTAGTGAAGATACAGACATTAGCTTAATGGTATTAGCTCCTAGAAAACAAATACATCTTTCAAAACTAACTTAAATGGAACTGAAAAACCTGAATAGTCTTATAATCACTAAAGAAGTGAAATCCATAATCTCAAATCTCTGTACAGTGAGAATTCCAGGCTTAGACATTGTCATTGTTAAATTCTACAAAGCTTTCAAAACACTTTTAGAAAATATAAAAGGACAGGATATTTCCCCCAAAGATTTTATTTTATTTTATTTTATATTTTATTTACTTTATTTATTTTTCTCCCAAAGTATTTTCTTAAGCAGTGTTACCATTAAGTATATGAAAAAAGATGATTATAGGAAAATCTCATTCATAAACACATAAGTATATATCTTAAGAAAAGTATTAGCAAATCAGATTCAATAAAACATAAAAAGGATCATATATCATGGCCAACAGAAGTTTAATCCAGGAATATAAAGCTACTTAGACATTGTAAAATCATACACTGATCTTAGCAGATGTGGAAAAAAAAAGATGGATGATAATATCCTAGTCATTAACGTTAAAAATTGATAACTGGCTAATCAAGATTAGAGAAGAAAGCACACATAATATTTATAGTGAAACATTTGCTGTATTTCTTTTTTAACATAAAGAATAATGATGCTTTCCATTACAAATTTTATTCAAAATTCTAGTGAATGTTTATCTATCAGAGTAGGGCAAGAAAAAAAATAATTAAATAAGAATTGTAGAGGACAGGGCACTTGGGTGGCTCAGTGGGTTGACCCTCTGCCTTCCGCTCAGGTCATGATCTCAGGGTCCTGGGATCAAGCCCCGCATCAGGCTCTCTGCTCAGTGGGGAGCCTGCTTCCCCCCATCTCTCTGCCTGCCTCTCTGCCTACTTGTGATCTCTCTGTCAAATAAATAAAAACTTAAAAAAAAAAAGAATTATCGAGGGCAAAACAAAGCTCTTATTGTCCATAAATTCTAATATAATTGGCAGTAGAAAGTACATAAAATCTACAGACATATTATTAAAATAAAGAGGAAATTTCACTGAATTTGTTAGATACAAAATCTAAACATAAAACTCTATTATGACTTCTCATTTTGACAATGACTAGTTTGCTATGAACCAACCCTCCAGAAAAAAGTGGGTGTGTCTCTGTGTCTGTCTGTTTAAAGTGACTAAGGTAGTGAAAGTTTGTGGCAAGATCCAGAAGAAAAGGAAAGTTCTCTACTGTGACCCCAAACTGATTCAGACATTTGGGAACCTAAAGGCAACTTCTGATTCTGCAGTGAATTAGAAGACAATGACAGGCAAAGATGCTAAACACAGCTTTTGAGAGTTCCAGGGTTTGAAACCAAACAAATAAACAAACAACAAAAGAAGGAGCTTTCTAAATAGGCTTTCTAAATAGGAATGGCCTTAGTAAACATACAAGAATTTTACACTGGATGAAGAAGAGCTTCATCTACAAACAAGTGTCAGGCTTCATCTAAGAAAAAGTGCGAACTACAAATAAATCAGTCTTCAGAAGGACTAAAGTCAAGTCTTAATTGGATTGAAGTGAACATCCCTCACCTTACTTGCATTTTCTTAGCAAAAGTACACCCTGGATGTGATTTTGTCTACTGAAATATCATCCATATACTCAAACTATTTTCACAACTTTTCATATCCAATATTTGGAACAAAATTTAAAAAATAAGCAGCCAAATAGGAAGACAATATTTGACTGCATAGAAAAAAGTAAAGGATACAATTATAAAAGATACAAGATATTGAACTTTTTGATTTATTGGTTGCCAGACACAAACCTTAAAATAAATTTAATATGAACTACAAGTTAAATGACAAAATTTAGAAATATGTAAGAAAAGTAGAACTTATTAAAACTTCAAACATAAATTCTAGAACAAAAATTCAGAACTCAAGAGATGGATTTAGTAGGAGAGTAGACATTTTTAAAGAAAAACTAGAAATTTGGAAAACTATATTGGAAGACAATATCTAGTTTAAGCATTAAGAGGAATGATGATTGGGAATCCAGAAAAGCAAACTAAGAGCTACATGGAACATCGTGAACAGATACACCGTACATGTAACTGGAGTCCCAGAAGACCTGACTTCCAGACAATCGGGAAGAAGTAATATTCAAAGATACAATGAACAATATTCCTCATAGATGGTAAAAGGTATCAAGAAATTCAAGAAAACCTATTAACTCTGGCATAATAAATAAAAAAGTATATCTCACCGTCTTAGTCTGCACAGGCTGCCATTATAAGACACCAAAGACCAGGTGACTTAAACAGTGGAAGTTTATTTTCTCATAGGTCTGGAGGTTGAAAGTCTGAGATGAGTGTGCCTGTGTGGTGTGATGAGAGTTCTCTTGCCTTGCAGATGGCCAGTCTCAGAAGGCACTCAGAAGGTTGTGTTTGGCATCTCTTCATAAAGTCATTCAACCCATCCCATCATTAGGGCCTCACTCTTATGACCTCATCTAACCCTAGTTACTTTCCCAAGGCCTCATCTCCAAATACCATCACACTGGTGGTTAGGAATTCAACATATAAATTTGGGGGAGAACACAAATATTCAGTCTATAACACTCACTTAGTTGCAGCATAAAAAAATCCTGACATAAAACAAACACAAGGAGAATATCTAAGCACCAGTAAGAGAAAACATATTGTTCCTTCAAAATCCTTCAAAGAAAAATAAAATTAAAGGACCAATGGAAACTAGAAAGGAATGAAATGAAACAAAATATCCACAAACTTAAAATACTATGCCCAGAAAATTTTTCTTCAAAAATTAAGTAAAAATATAGATTTCTGCTTCCAGCTATGATGAAGTAAATGGGACTGATATACACTCTCACCTTTTAAACAACTAGAAAAAGTACACAAAATGTGATATATTTTACAACATATTGTATAATATTCTATCATAGTTTGTATAATTGACAACAGATAGTCCAGAAATATAATTCCTGATAGAAAAATAGCAATGAGATTATCCTAAAATTGTCTCCATTTCCTGCCTGAAGGCAATTTCCATGTTGTAACAAGGAGAGGAGTGGCCCAAACTGAAACCAGCAATCTTCCTGATTATGTGGATAGTGATCAGAGTTCACAGAGGTCAAGGGTCTAGAATCTATATGCAGATATCAGAGAAAAGGAAGCTACAGGGAGACGTCAGAGATCTGCATAGGGATCTCTTTGAAACTAGCAAACAACAATATAAATTTATTGTGACTGGTATCCATGTTAAAAAATACCAGGAATGAGGGTGCCGGGTGGCTCAGTGGGTTAACCCTCTGACTTTGGCTCAGGTCATGATCTCAGGGTCCTGGGATCGAGCCCGCATCAGGCTCTCTGCTCAGTGGGCAGCTGCTCCCCCCCCCACCACCTGCCTCCCTGCCTACTTGTGATCTGTCAAATAAATAAATAAAATCTTTAAAAAAAAAAAGAAAAAAAAAGAAATTTTAAAATAATTGAGATAAAAGGAAAATGATACTAGATAGAATTAAGTTATGTAAATGGTAAATATGTGGGTAATATGAACTATTTTTCTCATTGTTTATCTCTTTAAAATAGTTTAAAAATAATAGTTGTAGATTTTATTTTACTTTACACATGTTGAGTATATTACATATTTTACTTCTACATAGGTAGAGTTCTACAATATCATTGGTCTATATTCTACAACCTACAACAATGACAAAGAGCAGAAATATGGGTATAGTCCATTGTATATGTGATATGGTATATGGGTAATATGGTATAATATAATTTAAAAGTAAGCAGATACCTTAAAGATGCATATTATTAACCCTAAAACAAACTCTGAAAAAATAAAACAAAGAGGTGAAACTATATAATCTATAAGTAAAATTTAAATGGAATAATAAAAATACTCAATTGTTCTAAAAGAAAGCAGGGAAAGAGGAAAAAATTGAACCAAGTATACATAAGACAGATAGAAAACAAGTAGCAAAATGAAAAATTAAAACCCAACCACATCTCTAATCACATGAAATATAAGTGGTATGAACGTTACAATTAAAAGGCAGAAATTATCAAATCACATATGAAAACAAGACCCAACAATACGTCCTGTAAAAGAAATCCATTTTAAAGATTTTATTTATTTATTTGAGAGAGAGAGCACACAAAAGCATAGGGGAGAGGCAGAAAATCCCAAGCAGACTCCCTGCTGAGTGCAGGGCTTAACACAGAGCTCATTCTCACTGCCCTAAGTTCGTAACCTGAGTTGAAACCAACACTTGGTCGTTCAACCAACTATACCACCCAGGTGCCCTAAAAGAAAGCCATTTTCAATTTGAAAATGCAAATAGATAATAGCAAAAAGATGGAAAATAGGGGCGCCTGGGTGGCTCAGTGGGTTAAAGCCTCTGCCTTCAGCTCAGGTCATGATCTCAGGGTCCTGTGATTGAGCCCCACATCGGGCTCTCTGCTCAACGGGGAGCCTGCTTCCTCCTCTCCCTCTTTCTCTCCCTGCCTCTCTGCCTGCTTGTTATCTGTCAAATAAATAAATAAATTCTTTAAAAAAAAAAAGGTGGAAAATAGATCATGTAAATACTAATCAACGAAGCTAGAGTCTCTCTATTAGTATCATTCAAAACAGATTTCAGAATAACAGAAATCAAGATGTCAATTTCTTTCAGAGTACATGATACTAAATGTGCATTCAAATATTAAAAGATTGGGACGCCTGGGTGGCTCAGTTGGTTGGACAACTGCCTTCGGCTCAGGTCATGATCCCGGAGTCCCAGGATCGAGTCCCACATCTGGCTCCCAGCTCCGTGGGGAGTCTGCTTCTCCCTCTGACCTTCTCCTCGCTCATGCTCTCTCTCACTGCCTCTCTCTCAAATAAATAAATAAAATCTTAAAAAAATATTAAAAGATTTTTATAAATGAAGAGAAATGAAGACTTATCAGGTAAACAAAAAAAGAAGATATATTAGCAGCCTACCCACAATAATGGAAATGCCAATGAGAGTCCTTTAGGGGAAGAAAATAAAAAATAGGATAGGAAAAAATGGAGATAGGGCTTGGTTCAGTCTGTTTAGCAGCTGCTTTGGGGTCAGGTCACGATCCCAGGGTCCTGAGATCCAGCCCTGGGTGAGGCTTCCTGCTCAGTGGGGAGCCTGCTTCTCCCTCTATCTCTGCATCTCTGCCTGTGTGTGCTCTCTCTCTCTCTCTCTCTCTCTGTCAAATAAATAAATAAATAAAGTCTTTAAAAAAATGGAGATAAAGAAAAGAATAAACAATAAAGTAAATTTAAATTACTACTATGGCTGCAATAAAACCTGCTTGAAAAGCTAGGACTATTAATGAAATACAACAATGTTGGAGGATTAGCACTACCGGATAACAAAACTTATACTGGGGCGCATGGGTGGCTCAGTGGGTTAAGCTCTGCCTTTGGCTCAGGTCATGATCCCACAGGGTCCTAGGATGGAGCCCTGCATCAGGCTCTCTGCTCAGCAGGGATCCTGCTTCCCTCTCTCTCTCTGCCTGCCTCTCTGGCTGCTTGTGATCTCACTCTCTCTGTCAAATAAATTTAAAAAAAAACCAAAAACTTATACTAAAGCTACACTAATTATGGTAGTATGGTATAGGTATAGATAGAACCAATTAAAGTAAGGAATGTAATAAAGTATCCAAAACACTACTGTCATTTCATTATTGAACTCTGTCATATGTACCATACATTAAATGTTCATGTTAATCATGTATACATAATTTTTTTTAAAGATTTTATTTATTTGTCAGAGAGAGAGAGAGAGAGAGAGCGAGCACAGGCATACACAGAGGGAGAAGCAGGCTCCCTGCCGAGCAAGGAGTCCGATGTGGGACTCGATCCCAGGACGCTGGGATCATGACCTGAGCCGAAGGCAGCTGCTTAACCAACTGAGCCACCCAGGCGTCCCCATAATTTTTAAGAAAAGTGGCAGGACATAGCAGAGGAGTAAAGAAAAATGTATTAATAAGTCATTTAAGTCCTAATATAAGAAAAAAAAATCTTCATCCTACCTTACACTATATGCAAAAACCAATGCCAAATAGATTGTGTATGTAAATGTGAAAGGCAAAATAATTAAGCTTCTAGAAAATAGCATAGGACAGTACTATTCATAATTCAGAGACTATAGAAGTTTCCAAAACTCAGTAAGTAAAAGTTAAGAAAACACTGATAAATTATACTGCATTAAAAGTAAATAATATAAAAGTAAATATATATAAATTTAAAAGTAAATATAAATATATATAAATATATTTACTTTTAAATGTATTAAAAGTAAATATAATAAGAAGAAATATTCTTCTTATTAAAATCTACCATTATAAAATTAAAAGGGCAAAAACTCAGAGTGAGACATGATATTTGTAACACATATTTGATAAAGGACACATTGAGAATACATAAAGTCCTTCTACAAGTCACTGAGAAAAGGACAGACTACTTAGGAAAAAAAAAAAACAAAGTCTTAAACAGCAATGCATTTAAAAGAATATCTAAAAGGACAATAAACATATAAAAAGTTGGCTAAAGTTTATTAGTCATCAGCCAAAATTAAATTAGTCATCAGCGAGTTAAATCATGAGTGGCTACATTTCAAAAGACTGAAAGAGAAAGACAAATACTGTATGAGCTATGAGCTCACTAACATGTAGATCCTAAAAATACCAAATTCATAGAGACAGAATAGTGGTTGCCAGGAACTAAGGGGTGAGGGAAATGGGGAATTTGAGTCAAAGTGTACAAACTTTCAGTTGTAAGATAAATAAGTTCTGGGGAGCTAATATACTACATGGTGAGGATAGTTAACAATTCTGTAGTGCAAACTTGAAAACTGCTATGAGAGTAGACCTTTAATGTTCTTCTCATAACAGCAACAACAGAAACAAAATGGCAATAATGTGAGGTGAAGAATATATTAATTAACCATATTGTGGTAAATATTTCACAATGCATATGTGTATCAAATCATCACATTCTACACCTTAAATTTATACAATATGTCAATTGTATCTCAGTAAAGCTAGGAAAAAATTAAGACTGAAAAGCTTTCTTCTCCAACATGTAAAGAATTTGGAAGTTGTCATTCTAGTCTTTGTACCAAAAAAAAAAGCTGAACAAACAAAAATCAGTGACTTTTCTTGGGCCAATTAGAGAACCTAAGTAACAAAAAAAACTGCCACTATGAAAGCTGGAAAAACAGATGCATCCAGAGAAACACCTGGAGCAGAAGCTGCTAGAATCATAAACTGTTAAGAAAAATTTAATAGTAATTTTGCTAACTTGCTGAAAGATGAGAGTAAAAGTGAAGCCAAGTCTTAAGATCCCCCACACTGATGGCTTTTACCTACATAAACCCAGATGGACTCAGAGGGAAAAGAGAAGAATAATATTGTGTTTCTAGCAGAGGGAATGGAAAACTAACCACATTTAAATACATTCAGATCATTCTCCATAACAAAGGCACACTCTTCAAAGACAAAGATTTTACCAGAGCCTTGTTCTGCCTCTAGGCCTCCGGAAAAAGATTCCCAACCACCAAAGCCACATTTAGCCTTTTTGACTCACCTAATAAGAGGACAAAACTATGAATCCATAGAAAAACTTTGGAAGATCACAGACAAGAGTCACACCTCACCTTAAGACAGACTAAATCCTAAGATTATAGCAGATTTCCCTCTCCCCACTTGCTACCTAGAAAACAGAGCTCCAATATACTCAGAGTGGATAAGCTACAAGGCAAAGACTTTTTCCAAGGAGAAGTACTAAGAGAAGCACAAAGTTATAAGGGAAGACAAAAACAAAAACACTAGAAGAATTTGAGACTCTGGCACTTACTTACACACAATAAACACTCAAGAAAGCCCATCTCTAGCCAGATGAATATAAATCTTCAGTGAAGTGCTATTTACTTCAATTCCTTTTATCCAGTACAACATGTCTGATGTTTAATTTTTTAAAAATTACAAGGTATGACAAAAGCAAGAAAAACACAGACAAACCAAGCATCAGAACAAGACTTGAATAGGACTCATATTGTAGTTAACCAGAGACAAAATTTAAAATAACTATGATTAATTCATTAAGAGCTAGCTATAAAAGAAAGAGAAGACAACATGCAAGAACAGATAAATAATATAAGCAGAGAAATGGCAACTCTAAGAAAATTAAAAAGAAATGGTAGAAATTAAAAATACACTAACAGAAATAAAGAATACCTTTAATGTATTCATTAGTTGACTAGGAAAAAATGAATAAGCTTAAAGATATGTCAATACAAACTTTCCAGACTAAAATACAATTGGGGGGGGGGTGGCACATCCAAGAACTGTGGCAGAACTTCAAAGGGTGAAACACAAGCAACTGGAATATCAAAGTAAAAAGATAAGATAATGGAGAAGAAATATTTGAAGTAATAATGGCAAAATTTTTCTAATATTAAAAACAAACAGGATGGAAGGTAAGCTAGGGAAGCTAAGAGAACATCACACAGAAAAAAATATTTAAAAAAATCTACACTCAGGCATATTATATTCAAACTGCAGTAAACCAAAGATAAAGGCATAATGTTGCAAGAAACCAGAAGGAGAAAATCTCCTTACTTATTGAAGAATAAGGGTGAGAACTGTATTGGGGTTCTCATCAGAAACCATATAAAAAAGAAAGTCGATTAAAACACATGAAGTACTTAAAAAAAAAACCAATATGTCCGGTAACCTTTTTCTTCTAAAGTAAAGGAAAAATGAAGATTTAATCAGACAAAAAAAAACCCTGATGTAATTCATCACAAACAGACAGGTTCTGCAATAAATGTTAAAAGAAATTCTCTAGGGAGGAAAAAAATAATATGTCAGGAATTTGGATTAACATAAAGAAAAGAAAAACATCAGAAAGGGAAAAAAATGAAAGTAAAATTCTTGTCTTATTCTTAATTGATTTAAAAGATAGTTATTTATTTCAAAAGCATAATCATAATCATAGCAATGTTTTACATGAATATAACATATGGCTATGTAAAATGAATGACAATAATACTACAAGGGATAGGAAGAAGAAATTGGGAATGCTCTGTTACATGCATACTTGTGAACTAGTATAGCGTTATTTAAAAAGTGGACTTAATTAGAAGTAAATGTGTTTTTCTTTTTTCTTTTTAAATATTTTTTATTTATATATTTGACAGAGAGAGTGAGACAGTGAGAGAGGGAACATAAGCAGGGGGAGTAAGGAGAGGGAGAGGCAGCTTCCTGCTGAGCAGGGAGCCTGATCAGGGCTCCATCTCAGGGTCCTGGGATCATGACCTGAGCCTAAGGCAGAAGCTTGACAACTGAGACACCCAGGTACCCTGTAAATGTATTTTCCAAAATCTAGGGCAACCACTTAAAAAATCTTTTAAACAAAAGTATAATTAATTTGCTAAGAGGAAAGAGAAAATGAAGTCATATAAAATGTTCAATTAAAATCAGAAGAGTCAGAAAATGGAAGCAGTTAAAAAATTAAAAAGAACAAGTACAATGAAGAGAAAAAATTAAAACATTGCAAAAATTAATCCAGCTATTTCAATAATATTTTAAATAGAAATGGTATAAATATGCCAAGTAAAAGACAGAGATTATCTGGTTCAAGTTTAAAAAATGCTTAACTATATGTTTTCTTCAAGAATCCTATTTTACATATAGAGAAACACTGATTAAAAAGGATGAAGAGGGGCACCTGAGTGCATCAGTGGGTTAAAGCCTCTGCCTTCGGCTCAGGTCATGGTCCCAGGATCCTGGGATTAAGCCCCGCATCAGGCTCTCTGCTCAGTGGGGAGCCTGCTTCCTCCTCTCTCTCTGCCTGCCTCTCTGCCTACTTGTGATCTCTGTCTGTCAAATAAATAAATAAAAAATCTTAAAAAAAAATGCCTAAAAATAAATAAATAAAAAGGATGAAGATAGATCATACTAATAATAATCAGAAAACAAAAAACAAGTTGACATAACTCAATTTTAGACAAAGCTGACTTCAGAACAGATTATCATGGATAAAGAAGAATATTACATAATGACAAGAGTCAATTGTTCAAGATGACATAATGGTCCTTAACATGCATGTACCTTACAGCAGAGCATCAAAAGACATGAGGAAAAAACTGACAGAACTTCAAAGAGAAACAGATGATCCCACTAATGTAGCTGTAGACTTCATACCCCTTTTAGTAACTGAAAGTTCCAGCTGGCAGAAAATTAGAACTAAACTGAACCACCAATTAGCTTGAAATAATTGACACTTATAGAATACTTCATCCAACAGCAGAACACACATTCTTCTCAAGCTCATATGGAACATTCACCAAGACAGAGCACAATCCAAGCCATAAAACAGACCTTAACAAATATAAAAGAATAGAAAACATATAGAATATGTTCTTAGTTGACTATGAAAAGTAATGTTATTAAACCAGTAACAAAGATAGCTCAAAATATAAAAATAATTGGATATGAAGAAACACACTTCTAAATAACTAATAGCTCAGAAGTCTCAAGGGAATTTAGAAATATTCTGAACTAAATGGAAAAAAATACTAGTGATCAAAACAGCAAAATACAGCAAAAGCACTGCTTATAGGGAAATTTATAGCATGAAATCCATATATTGGAAAAAAGAAGATACAAAATCAATAACCTAAGCTTCCACCCTTAGAACATAGAGAAAGATGAACAATATAACTAAAGTAAATAAAAGAAAACAAATGATAAAAAATCAGAGAAGAAAACAATTAAATAAAAAACAGAAAAATAATAGAAAATAATAAATATAACCTAAATCTGGGTGTTAGAAAAGATTGAGAGGGTTAAGCCTCTGCCTTTGGCTCAGGTCATGATCCCAGGGTTCTGGGATCGAGCCCCACATCAGGCTTTCTGCTCAGCAGGGAGCCTGCTTCCCTTCCTTTCTCTCTAACTGCCTCTCTGTCTACCTGTGATCTCTGTCTGTCAAATAAATAAATAAAATCTTAAAAAAAAAAGAAAAGATTGATAAAATTGATAAACTTCTCAACAGACTAATCAAAACAAATACAAAAACAAAAAAATAAAAACAGATGATATAGATTACTAATATCAGAAATAAGAGTGTCATCTACACTGACTGAATGGACATTAAAAGCACAATAAGGGAATAGGCTCTGTTTCTTAATGATATTGAATCAACAATTATCAATTTTCTAAAAATCAAAGCACCTACTTAAACTGACTCACTGGTGAATTCTACCAAACATTTAATGTGAAATGATATTGATTCTATACACATTCTTCCATAAAAAAAGAAGCAGAAGTAGCACTCCTTAACTCATTCTATGTGGCAGGCATTAGCCTAATACTAAAACCAGATAAAGAGATTGCAAGAATAGAAAACCACAGTCCAAGAGTTCTCTTTAACATAAATGTCAGAATCCTTAAAACATTAAGAAATTGAATCCAATGATAAAATAAATAATAGACAAATGAGTTATTCTGGGCATACAAGGGTATTTCAAAAACTGAAAATCAATGTTCCATAACATCAACAAACTAATGAAGAATTAAGGTATATATAAAATTGATACAGAAAAAAACATTTCACAAAATCAAATAGCCTTTCATGATAAAATTTCTCAGCCAACTAGTAATAAAAGAGAACTACCTCAATCTGGTAATAAAATTTTCAAAATGCCTACAGCTAATATCATACTTAATGATGTGAAACTAGATGTTTTCCCTTTAAGACTGGAAACAATGGAAGAATGCTCCCTTTCATCACTCCTATACAACAGCATACTGGGAGTCCTAGCTAACACAATAAGACATGAAAAGGAAATAAAAGTTACATAGACTGGGAAGGAAAAAAAAAATTCTTTGCAAATGATATAATCCTTTAGAAAACTCCAGAGAGTGCGCCTGGGTAGCTCAGTGGGTTAAGCCTTTGCCTTCGGCTCAGGTCATAAGCTCAGGGTCCTGGGATCAAGTCCCACATCGGGCTCTCTGCTCAGCGGGGAACCTGCTTCCTCCTTTCTCTCTGCCTGCCTCTCTGCCTACTTGTGATCTCTCTGTCAAATAAATAAATAAAATCTTTAAAAAAAAAAAAAGAAAACTCCAGAGAACTGACCAAAAAAGCTGGACTTAATAAGTGAATGGAAATCTAACAAAGTACATATAGGATATCTGGTGAAAAATCTAAGTGTTTGTGCAAAAATGTTCTTTATTTGCATACCTTTACACTTGAGATAAACTAAACACCCATCAAAAAGAGATAAATAAATTTTAGTATATTAATACACCACTATAAAGTGATGAATATTTACAATTTGCATCTATATGTAACAACTGAAATACATCCCAAAATATTAAAAGCAGAATTATAAGCAAAACAGACAAGGTACAAATGGTAAGTACAATATTAATCCACTCCTATAAAGTTCAAAATCTGACAAAAGTAACAATATTGGTTAAAGAGTATATGTAGGAAGTGAAACTCTAAAAGAAAACAAAGAAATTATTATCACATAGCTTAGATTATTTTATAACATTTCAGATAAGAAGCAGAGAAGGATGATGACAATGTTCTATTTCTTGAACTGAGAGGTAGTTTCAGTTACCCACAATGTAGTTATTCATTAAAATGTACATATGTTTTATGAACCTTTCTATAAGTGTTAAATTTTCCAATAAAATAAGAAGAAATTTTTACATTTTACATTAAGCCATAATCATGATAGTAATCATAACAACAATGACCACTGGCCAATGGAAGTAAACAGAGGTACAGAGAGAGATGATGATCCAAGAAATAAATTGGAACATGGAAAGCCAAGAGATTTTATCCGTAAAACAGGTCCAAAAAGAACTATAAAATTTTATATCCTAGAAGAAGATAAGTCAGTTTCTTCCATTAATTGTCTGTGGAAGTTCAAATGAAAAATCTTTCCATAGTCCCTAATCTTTCAACTATAAATAAAGTCAAGCTCTTTTAAAATTCTATTCAATTATGTGATTATCTACTTACTTGCTTTTTTATTTAAAAAATGTATTTCCTACTTACTTCTAGAGTCAGACTAGAAATTAGATTGATCATTCTATTTCCAGTTATCATAAAGATTTTATATTTAATTATGCCAAAATCAAGCTTTACAAAAGTAGAGGACATTATTGTGGAGGTGGAAGAAATTCTAAAAAAAATGAATATTATTTCATTTTGAGGGTTTCAAAGCATAATCCTGCCCTTCCTCAACCCAAATAAAAAAAAATAATAAGCCACGAGTTTCCATAATGGTATTTTAATGCAGACTACAATGTAAGTTGGGGAAAAAAGAACACATTAAAGACAGTCAGACACTGGGTTAGGTTTTGATGAGAACCATCATCATGATCCATTAAAAACTTAAACTGATTATTGCAATAGAAACTCCATATAATGTTCACTACAAAGAAAATGGTATAAAGTACAATTGTGCTTCTATAGTTTGAAAAAGTGTATATATCCCAAATTAGTACCTACCATAAAAGGATCTAAAACAAACATCATCCACTATGACAAAACATGAGAAACAGTTCCCTTAAAGTCCAGAAAAATGTAAGAATGGCCACACTCACCATTTGCATTTATCACTGTTTAAGAGATCTCCTAACCTGTTCAATTAAATAATAGAAATATAATACAAAGGAAATTGTAATAATGTTATTTGTATAGATATATAAATAAAATTATATAATTATAAGAACCATTGCAAATAACTAAAACTAATATGAGTCTATCAAGGTTGGTTAGAAGACATAAGGATAAAATACAACATTACTGTACAGACACAATCTTTTAAAAAATATATAACATTTTAAAAGCTCATTCATTGGGGCACCTGGGTGGCTCAGTGGGTTAAAGCCTCTGCCTTCAGCTCAGGTCATGGTCTCAGGATCCTGGGATCGAGCCCCGCATCGGGGTCTCTGCTCAACAGGGAGCCTGCTCCCCCCACTCCCGCCCGCCTGCCTCTCTGCCTACTTGTGATATCGCTCTCTCTCAAATAAATATATAAAATATTTTTAAAAGCTCATTCATAAAAACACAAAAGTTTGTGAAGAAATAGAAAAAAATGCAAGACTTATAAGGAGAAAGGAATAAAACTTTATTATAGGACCTGAAAAAGTTCATTGATAGATAAATTTAATATTAATTTTTTAAAAAAAACTGCTTTCCCAAACCAAAATAAAAATTACTACAGCAAATTAACTCCAGTAAAATTTAACACATGATTTTTTTTTACCAAACTTGCCCATTCCCAAAATTGAAGCAGAGGAATAAAAAATAAAAAGCCAACATTATTAGCCAATGAAATCTTGAAGGAGAAACAAAAGCAGTGGATTCATTTATTTTATGATCAAAACTTGTAAGTAGAATAATTAAATTACAGCATGGTACTTGTGCAGGTATGATGAGGATAACAATAAGACAGGAAAACCAAGAAATATGTCTGTGCATATATGAAAGCTCTGGTTATGGCAGCATTAGAGTTTCAATTCAATGGGGGAATGAATGGTATTTTCAATAACCAGCATTAGAACAATTGGTTTTCAGTATGGAAAAAAAGAAAATAGAACTGAACTTTACTCCAAATCCATGTTGATTTCCACACTATGTAAAAAATGTGAAGAGACTTTTAAAATACTAAAAGAACATATAAGAAAATATCTTTATTTCTTCAATAACAGAGAATAGCTTAAACAATGCAAAAAGAAAGAAAGAAAGAAAGAAAGAAAGAAAGAAAGAAAGAAAGAAAGAAAAAAGAGAAAGTAAGAAAGAAAGAAAGAAACCCCACATTCCCCAAACCAAAAGAAACAGTTGATAAATTTGCCAAATTAAAATGAAAATATTTTATCGGGACAAGGACTTGCTGGGGACATTCCCTTTCTTGGAGCTTGGGATCCTTCATTCAAATTCCTCTTTGTAAAAATGATTTACTTTCTCACTGCACTGTCCCTTAAAATTAAGAATGTAATTATTAGATATTTTTAAAAATCTGATGAAAACTTGATGACAATAAAATACAGTGAATTCAGAGATCCATCCTATGTATGAAATGTTAAATGTGGTGGCAGCTTTATATTTAAAAATTATCTCTGGGTTACTAGGTAAGCCCCAGATTGCTCACAGACCTACACTAAGTATGATGTAGGAAAGCTCTCAGTTGACACCATAAAAGAGGGTATTTAATGGCCATCTCCTCAGTACAGTCTGAGGCAACATAATCTCATCCATATCACCACTACTGTACCTGCAGACTCTGATGGAGGTGCTGCTTCCGCTATTTGGATGGGAAAGGGTCAAGTTTCCTTGGGGACCAGTCAGCTGTAGCAACAATTCTATAATCGCTACTCTACTTTTACTTTAGTGTATGTAAACAACTCCTGAGTGGGTAAAAATATAAGCTATATATTTTCTCCACTTATGCCCTTTTGAGTGTCAAGGGTCTCGTGCAGGCATTAAAACAAAGCTGTGTATTACCCATTATCTTATGAGTTTGTGTCTCATTTAGGAAGAAAAAAACGTAATTCCTACCTCAACCCCTGAACTTAACTAGTCCTTGATGAATACGGTAAAACATCATTAAAGTGAAAACACTAGTCATAGACGAGGGGCAATTTTATATAACTCAAGAAATCCACAAAAGACTAGAATGCAAAAATACATTTTTTAAAAACTACTATAATCTAATAAGAAAAACACAACCTAATATAAAAATTAACAAAGGACTTTACCAAAAAGGAAATCTGAAAGGCCAATGAACTCATGCAAAGATTCTCAATCTTATTAATAAATCAAGTTAATATGAGAATGAGAAACCATTTCATATCAAATATGGGCATTACATATACAGTAATATTTTATAATATATAAGTAATTTATTTAAAACCTGAAACATAGAAGAAAGTTCAACAATGAAACTATGTACACATTTATATCCCCCCCTTTAAGACTTTATTTTTTCAGAGCAGTTTAAGATTCCTAGCAAAACTGAGGGGAAGGCAAAGAAATTACTCATCTACTCCCTGGCTCACACATGTAAACACTCTTCTGTTATTAATAATCTCCACTATGATGGGATATTTGCTAAAAATAATGAATGTAAACTTGACACACCATAATCACCAAAAAACCCATACATGGTCTATATTTTCATTCATTCTTGGTGTTCCACATTCTATGGGTTTGGACAAATATATAATGACAGATATCCATCATTATGGCATCACACAGAGTATTTTCAGTGTCCTAAATCCTCTATGCTCGATTTACCCCCATACCCCTAAACACTTGGCAACCACTGATCTTTTTTGTTATTTTGGTAATTTTGCCTTTCCCAGAGTGTTATGTAGTTGGAATCATACAGGATATAACCTTTTCAAACTGGCTTCTTTCACTACCTAACAGGCATTTAAGTTTCTTCCATGTCTTTTCATGGCTTGATATCTCCTTTCTTTTTAGTCCTGAATAATTTCATTGACTGGATGTACAGTTTCTTTATCCTTTCACCTACTGAAGGGCATCTTGGTTGCTTCCAAGTTTTGGCAATTATGAGTAAAGATGCTGTACAAATCTGTGTCCATGTTTTTGCATGGACATGTGTTTTTAAGTCTTTTGAACAAATATCAAGAAGGATGATTGCTGGATCTTATGGAAGAGTATGTTTCATTTTGTAAGGAACAGGCAAACTGTCTTCCAAAGTGCTGTACTATTTTGCATTCCCACCAGCAGTGTATGAGTTTCGGCAACTCTTGTTCCTCAGCAACACTTGTGTTGTCAGTGGTCCAGGTTTTGGCCATTCTAATAGGTGTGAAACAGCAGCTCATTGTTGTTTTACTTTGCATTTCCCTGATGACACATGATGTGGAGCATATTTCATATGATTTTTTTTTTGGACCATCTGTATACATCCTTTGGTGAGGTATCTATTAAGGTCTTTGTCTCCTTTTTAAAACATGTTGTTTGTATTTTCATGGTTGAGTTCTGAAAGTTCTTTGTATGTTTTGGATAATAGTCCTTTATTGGATATGTCTTTTGTAAATACTTTCTCCCAATCTCTGGCTTGCCTTCTCATTCACTTGCAGTTCTCTTTCACAGAGAAGGTTTTAACTTTAATGAAGTTCAGCTTATCAGTTATTTTCCTGGATTGTTTCTCAGGTGTTTTATGTCACAAGGCATCATCATACGCAATGTCACCTAGGTTTTCGTCCATGTTATCCTCTAGGTGTTTTATTGTATTGCATAAGCACATAGGGCTCTGATCCATTTTGAGTTAAGTTTTGTGAAGGTTTTAAGATCTGTGTCTAGATTCATTTTTTACATGTGTATGTCCAGTTGTTCCTGAACTATTTGTTGAAGAGACTCTGCTCCACTGTTCTGCTTTTGTTCCTCTGTCAAAGATGAGTTGACTATATTTATGGGGATCCATTTCTGGGCTCTCTACTCTGTTCCACTGATCTATTTGACTATTCTTTAACTAATCTCACACCTTTTTTATTACTGTAGCTTTATAATAAGTAGCTTTATAGTTAAGTTTTAAAGTTGGGTAGCATCAATCTCCTAACGTTTTATTCTTCAATATTATGTTGGCTATTCTGTGTC
Organism: Mellivora capensis; assembly: GCA_004024625.1. Classification (NCBI taxonomy): domain Eukaryota; kingdom Metazoa; phylum Chordata; class Mammalia; order Carnivora; family Mustelidae; genus Mellivora; species Mellivora capensis. The sequence goes on from PISX010009472.1 coordinate 50,911, forward strand.
TTGTGCCCCTCCATATGAACTTTGGAATCAGTTTGTTGATATTCATGAAATAACATTCTAGTATTTCGTTTGAGATTGAATTGAATCTCTATATCAAATTGGGAATTAATGACATCTTGACAATATTGACTTCTCTCTGTGAACATGGAATAGTTCTCAATTTTTTTGTATGTACATTTATGCTATTTTAATGTTTTACTTGCATGAGATCCTTCTATAAATTCCAGAATTCACAATTTGGGGATCATATTATATTACCTATTTGGGTCTGTGATACAAGATAATTTGTACAATTTTGATCAAAATTACTTTCAGCTTTATTCTTATTTTCAATAAACTTCTATTTACTAAAAATGATTATGGAATGCTGCTTAATTTACATTCTAGTGAAGTAAAAATTACTGAATGCCCTAAACACAGATTACTAATTTGCAAAGAAATACAGCATACCAAACATACCTACTACTGAAAGAAGAAATAAGATATAATCTCTATAACTTATCATTCCTCATAAGGATTTCCAGTGTCTTGGATTTGTTATTCTTATTATTTAAATGCACTTGACATGTGTAATTTTATTTTTTATTTTTATTTTTATTTTCTTTAAAAGATTTTATTTATTTATTTGACAGACAGAAATCACAAGTAGGCAGAGAGGCAGGCAGAAAGAGAGGAAGGGAAGCAGCTCCCTGCTGAGCAGAGAGCCCAATGCGGGGCTCGATCCCAGGACCCTAAGATCATGACATGAGTGGAAGGCAGAGGTTTTAACCCACTGAGCCACCCAGGCTCTCCAACATGTGTAATTTTAAAGTAAATCCCTGAGATCTGCTGTTTCACATGAGTATTTTGCATAAAATGGCATTGCAAAATGTATAAATAAATGGTCTTTTTGGCTTATTTGGAGTAGAATAATTGGAATTTTTCATATCATGGTGTATCTTACAGACTGAAGTTACTATTTTATTAATGTTTGCCCTTATTTTTGAAGGTAGCTCCAGAAATATCCTGAGAAACAAAAACGTTTAAAAAAACCCATTTCAACAAAATACTTGCCTAGGTGTAGAGGAAAGACTTGATAATTTTCTGAGGTCTAATTACTTGTTCATGTGGGTATCATGTGACAAAAATAACTATAAGGATAATACTAAGACTGGAGAAAGATGAGCTGAACTTAGACAATGATTGCTAGATTCTTACTGGATATTTTTTTCAATATCTTCCTTATTTATCATTATGATCCATACTGAGATATTATAGATCCCTATACATGAATACCCTTGCATAAGAAGTCATATTTATGGATTTTGTCTCCAAATGAAATCTGGTAAACCACTGAGAAATTGCCCACAAACCACAGTAAAGCATTACCAAAGGATTTTAAAGAATGTCTCTATACCTTTAATAAAAGTTGCTTACATATTAAGATGAATAGAGAACAAACCCAAGAAGTGATTCAGATGTTGGATTTCTGCTGGACTCGCTATTATGTGACTCATTCTTGGATACCAGTTTCCAGACTGGAGACATTTGAATATAACTACATCAACAAAATCCATGATTGCCATAGGTCTACCTCATCATTATTATAATTATTAAACAGAATCATTCTTTAACTAAACCTGACCTAAAATTTTGAGTTTCACCATTTTATTTCAAGATACATACAAGAAATATTGAAAAAATGTTCCAAATTTTAACCTTAAGTAAAAATATTACATTAAAATTATATACAATTACATATAATTTTTGTCAGTACTTCCTTTTCAGTCATCTCTTTTAAGTAGAGAATTCTCCTTACAAAAAGTTTACTCTCTTTTTCTGTCTCCTTATAAATAATTAATGTATGTTTTCAACTGTGGATTGTTTCTGCATTGAAATCATTACTGTAGTAGGTATTGAAATAATCTAAAAGGCACTCATTTGCCTGTAATGGAACTCTATCTTCAAGACATAAATAAGTAAGCAGGTATTAAAAGGTTATTTGTTTTTCAGATATTAAACAGTATGTTAAAACTTCAGGCTTTAGAACACTAATCCATATTTGCATGCAAGTGATCAAAAACAGAGCCAGATTCTTATTATGGATTTAGAATTAATTGCCTGACACTAAGACGAACAGTCACCTTAATAAAGTTGCTTTCACCTCAGCAACAAAGCTTTTACCTCAGTTGCCAAATCTTTTTTATATTTTACATAATTTTATTATATTTTATATTATATTTTATATAAATATAGGGGGGAAAATGCATTTGTATGTCAAGTAAATTACACCTTCAATATTCCTAAAGACTGAAGGTTTAAGATTAATTAGACAAATGAAACTAAGCTTCTACCAATTCACAGTCATCATTCAGCTTTATCTATGTTATGAGGATGATGGAAAAGGTAATCATTTGAGACTAACCTATCTATCTCCTCCTGCTTGTCCACATTCCCAACTGGTGTGTTTTACTTATCCCTTCTGGGTGATAAAATGTCTTCAACACCACTGAGGTTCTCCAACATTCTAGATATTAAATACTTCTGTGTCAAAACCATATAATCTAAGGTAACTGTCTTAGATCTCTAAGTTAGCACTTTTTGAAATCAAATCCCTAGGTTTTCCTAAATTATTAATGTTTCCAGATGATACTGATATGTCTACAAAGTCCCTGATTTTTTTTTCACACATCTTTCCATGTAGTTCTATAATTTCGTTGTGCATTCCCCTTCATAAGTCGTTAGTAATCTTAAATTAGTGTTTATAATCAGTGTGGCCTACATGGATTCTTCTAGTCTGTGAGTTTCTTGCTGTAGTAAATCATAGATTTTTCTCTAAATGAAGTCTTTGTACCCCCCAGTTGTTTTCCTTGCTATAAAGTCTCCTACACTCTGAGATGTAAACTGAGATGCCTCAGTTTACCCAAAGAATTCTAAATCTGACATATGTTAAAATACCCCCAGTGCAGCTTACCGTGGTATAAGGGAAGTTAACTAGACATGAAACAGGGTGGTCATCACAATAACTGGGATAATAAATTGGGTTAAGTCTGTACAAATTGGTTTTTTTTTTCCTGTGAGTTTCATAGCCAATGTTTTACAATTAAGATTGTTGCCATACATTTAATGTCAGTTGCCAGGAATACTCTCCACATGACCTCAATCTCTCCTGGTCCTAAATGTAAAGTAATCACTACCTCCTAAAGCAAAACATTTATTCCGACCTCATCCCAGGGCACTTCACAGTAAGAACTATAGTATAGTATATTGTATAGTATAGTATCACAGTAAGAACTATTAGCAACCCACAGAGTTGACACTAACAGTAGACAGAGAGAGCAGTGGCCTTTCTACATCAAGTATTGCCAGCTCAGACATTTTTAGTTTTGGTGTCAGTACTTAAGGGCTTTTGGGAGAACTGTGCATTATCTCTCTAGCTTCTGGAATTTTTACCTGAGACAATACATCAGCACATTAACAATATTCCAATGTTGAAACCTATCTCTAAGGCTCAAATTCTACTTATACTAAGTAGCATATCTGCATAATCTCAGATGGAAAAACTTCTTTTTCCATTGAGCTCACAAGACTATTTGTAGCTTTCCATCAATAGTTATCTTATGGTAGTTCTTTCTTCATTGTACTACCTTTATCTTGCCTACTGATCTATAGTTACTTTTAAACAAAAATTCCAATTGGAGTAATTTCTACCTGTTTCATAACAATAAGGACAGGGTCTTGATTCATTACCTATCAGAAACTAAGACCCTGAGGAATGTAGCCACGACTAAGAAGGGGAGAAGGTAGCAGTATAAAGGCACTGGAAAAATAAACACCAACTGAGAATGGCAAGCTTGCAATAAAACTGGGTCAAACTTTGACATCAAGAAAACCCAAAACAAAGAGATTTCATCATTGATGCTTAAAAATTCTATTACATTTGATGTCCTTGAAACCCCCACAGTGGGGCGGTGCTGGAGAGAACGGGGAGAGGGGTTCTAGGCCTATGTTTATAGTGCCTAAAAAATAAAAAGAGGTTTCCATGATGAGCAAAATGGACATGGATCATGACCTTATAGTGCTTATATTCTGAAAGGGAGGTCAACATTAGAACTGCATAAAGAGACATAAACTTGCAATGAATTCCAGTTGTACAGTGCTGTGAAACCATATGGTAACAGGACATGATAGGTTCAGGCAGAACAAGAAAGGCTACCTTCAGGAAGAGACTACTGTGTTGAGATATCAGGCAAAAAGGAATTGGGAGTGGTGATCTGTTGAGGGAGAAATAACCACATGCAAAGACTTTGGGGGTAGGTCACATGATGTGGAAGAAGGACTGAGTGACCTCTATACCTGGAATGCAGGAAAGGTGAGTAGCACGGTGTGAAATAAGTTGGGGACAATTAGAAAGTGCTAAACCACTCGAGCATAGTAAGCCATGATGAGGAATTCTGTCTATATTCTAAGAGTAATGGTCTTTAAAGAGGTAGGACATGTCAGTTTGTACTTTGTAATACTCTCTTGGCCTGCCTATGGAGAATAGGCAGAATTGGCACATCGAAGTGTGTGAGCAGATAATTTAGGAAGCCTCTGGACTAGCCCCGTGGAGAGATTATGGTAGTTGGGACCAGGGTACTAATGTCCCCGAATGGAGAAAAATGAATAAATTCAAGAAAATTTTTCCAAGTAAATTTGACTATATTAGGTGATAGAATCTGTAGAATGAAGGCGAAAGGAGAGAAGATGATTCCTATTTTTTCTGGTATACAGTGATGATATTTTCAGAGCTCAAGAATATCAAAAAGAGGGGTGCCTAGGTGGCTCAGTGGGTTAAAACCTCTGCCTTCAGCTCAGGTCATGATCTCAGGGTCCTGGGATAGAGCCCAGCATTGGGCTCTCTGCTCAGTGGGGAGTCTGCTTCCTCCTCTCTCTCTGCCTGCCTCTCTGCCTACTTGTGATCACTCTCTGTCAAATAAGTAAATAAAATCTAAAAAAAAAAAAAAAAAGTATTTGGCAAGATGACCAAGAGGTTAGTTAGCAACATGTTAAATTTAAGGCACTTAGGTAATTAGATATGATTAATTTGGAATTGACTGGCACTGAATGCATGTATTTGTGAGAGTCATTTCAAAGTCTGCCTTTTTTTTCTTTTTAGAATTTCCTTTCTTTGAGAATTTTACTCTCTTCTTTTTTTAAAATGAGCACTGCATGATAACATATTTCCTCTTTGCTCTACCTTTCAGGTTTATTGAATATAATTCATTAACCCTTTTAGCATTCATAGTTAGCATATTACTTTTTTTCCTACCAATATCTCTAATTTTCCTTCTGTTTTCTTTCTCTTTTTCTTCCTAACTAGGATCCACACAGAGCATGCAGCCCAGTGTGGAGCTTAAACTCATGACCCTGAGATAAAGACATAAGCTGAGATCAAGAGTCAGACACTTAACTGACTGAGCCACCCAAGGGCCCCTTCCATCTGTGTTTTGATGGCTCAAGCATCTAAGATAATTTCAAGTATATAAATATATACCCAAAGGTATTAAATGTAAATATATATATATATATGGTAGAGATCCTATTTGTTCAACTACCTCATAGAGATAATATAAGAATCAAAGAAATTAATATCTATTCAAAAGTACTGGAAGGTGTCAAATGATAATATATTAATTATTATGATAAACGGTTAAGTCACTGTCAATTAATGTTATCAGAGTTGATAATCTACAAGTCTTAAACATAGGGAAATTTGTTTCAGAAAAATAAAAATATTATATATTTAATATCAGTAAGAATACTTAATATTTAGAAGGCATATTAGCTTTCTAGAGAGATTATCATTACTGCTATGTATATAGTAAATTATATACATATGTATATATTTAGACAGGCATCCACATTTCCTGTTCAGATGTTATTTATTATATAATTTTATCACAGTGCTTTAGTTAAACAAGAAGGAACAGTAGAAACAGACAAAAGTACTATTTAACTGGCCAAGACTAATTGAAAATGCCACAACGAGAAAAATAAGCATCATAACAACCACCACTACCTCAACTGTCCTATACGAGTAATGAATCGCTATTCCATTGCCTTATTATTTTACTACTTCTCCATGCTTTACTTCTTCTAAGAAAGTTCCTAGTATTCCATTTATTTTTAAAGGGATTTTAATGGATGTGCTATGAATTTTCAATGAGCTATTTGAAATTTGAGGAACCTAATTAGGAATGTATTTACTTTCTCTTTTTTCAGGGTGATTAATTCCATGCAAGACTTTCAGCCTAATGTTACTCCAAAGAAAAAATAGAAAGGGAAAAGGAGGTTCTACTTCTACAGACTAATGGACTGGTAATTTAAAAATTGAATTAAGCATTAACTCAGAAGAGTCCTTCTCAATATATAAATTATTTCTGTTTAGCTTTCTATTGCCAGGTTAATTAAGTAAATCCTTTGGCCTTGACTATAGTCATTAGTAAATGAAAATGTATTTGAATTCACTAGTCTTGTGATTTACACTAGAGAATCTACGTGAGTAAATATATTTCCTATGTTAACAGCTTTCATAAAGTCAGACGTGTTACTTAAAAAGGTCACTTTATCTGTGGAAAACAAAAATTTATTAAGTATCTAATTTACTGTTCAGGCATAGAAAATCTCTGTAGGATCTTGTGGGGATGCCTTTAAGAAACAAACCTTACATCTCTCTGTATCTTCAAAATGTGTGAAATCAACTCAAGCTTAGTCGGGGTCCTCCATTTCTTTAAAAAAAGCAAAACCTGGAAAATCTGAAATGTCTCCCTCAAGTTGCTTTACTTAATAAAAAGCACAAGAACAAACAGTGAAAGGAATTTTTAAAAGAAATGAATAAATGATGTAAAAAAAGAGTGCAAGGTAATAAAATATGCACAGAAAAAAACCTACAGTAAATTAATGATTGGTAATCTATCTTCTGCATACTCAGACTCATCATTTGATGCTACAGTTATAGTTGTAATGAATTAACTTCAATATAAATTAATATATCCTATTTGTTTATGTCTTAAAAGTAGTCCTACATTAGTTTGAGTACATTAGCAACAACATACTGAATCCCTGTTTTAACTATGCAATAGATAGCACCACAATTCAGAAATAAATTAACAACAGTCTCTCTGTTCCCTTAAGGACATAGACCTAACTGTTGCTGGCATATTGAAGCTGTAATATGTTGTAAAAGAAAACTAAGATTATTAAGTGTGTTCTACCCATTCTCTTTAAGGAAATTTTAATTGCCAAGCACCTAATTAAAATAAATAATCTAGGATAAATCAAACTTTTACTGTCTATAAAAATGCATTCATAATCATTTTGTATGGTGACATTTTGACACAAATATATCCCAAGAGAAGCAAGGGATGCCTATACAAGTATTTGGGAGAAGGGAAAAGAGAAATATGTCAAATTTAAATGAAATAAACTAGAAAAATGGCAAAACAGTAGGATTGTAAGTATGAACTAGGAAAGTCTGAACATTCCCCAAAATACTGCTTTTACTTTTCAAATCCTATAAATATAAACAATCAGATAATTATTGTATTTGACTGATATATCTAGTAATTAAAAAGCCCAAAGATAAATATGCAGCTGGGAACTGGTCTGGGGGTGGTGTATAATATATTACATTATGCATCTGGTATAATCTCTTCATGTCCCAATTTCAGTCCATGTCCCTACCTGTGATTTCTCTTTTATTTTTTAGTACGCATATTTATAAGTTGCCATAAACTCTCCTTCAAGGACACAGAGAACACATCACTCAGTAAACCAACCAATCAAGAGAAATGTCATTTCCTGCACCAGTCCCTTACCCTCCATATACTACTGGAGATCACAGTCATAGAAAGGGAACTGGATATTTAAGAATCAAAAGACCAGAGACTTGATTCCATCTTCTCAATTCATTAGATAAGCAACTTTAATAAAATATTTGGTCATGCTGAATGTATTTGCTAATGTATAAACATTATTATTTTAATCTCTCCCCTCTCTATGTCTCAAAGCTGCAAATATGAATCATGATAATCATGTGAAGCAATCCTGAAAAAGAATCTCAGAAAACCCCACAAAGATATAGGTTATCAACATAAAAAGTAGTAACTATGTCTCCAGAAAGATAAAAGTCAAAAAAGTGAAATAGTCAGTGATGAATAATCTTGGTTTTAATTTGTACATTAATTTACAAGATTTCCAGTTAACCTCCTCTAACTATTTTTAAAGGCACTGGCAACAATCAAACTGAATGTAGTCAACTTACTTCTGGAGCCAGAAGAGTTCCTCACTGCTGTGAAGGAGTCAGCACTCTGCCTGGCTGCTGAAGAAGATGGACAGGGTAAAAGCATCTCCAAAGCTGATTGTGAGGATAGTGTCAGAAGGACGCTCAGCTACTACATATCTTCCCGACACCTGGCTGAATGGTTACAGGGACTCTTCAAAGGAGACAAGCACAAAAAAAGTGTATCAAAATATGTTTACAAAGTATCTTTGAAAAATAGAGTTGCTGTGAACTGTGTGATCAATCTCAAAATATACCAGGAATATCACTACATAGAATTTAAACAGATTTACATAAGAAGGCTCTCTGGTGGCCCTGATCCCAACAGATATGTCAGCATTCTGTCTTCCATCTATAGACGTTTTCTTATCTCCTAATTGAAGATAGTTAAAACAACAGAAAGAACTGTAGTTCATTTTTCTTTACATTTCAATTAATTCAACTTCCAGACTAATGTTAAAAAATTACAAAAGTCAAGAAATGCTTAACTATCATCTACTATGTACCAGCACATGATGCTGGCCAGTCAGCAGTGAATGAAGCTCATAAATCCTGCCCTTACAGTAGCAAATTGTTTTATGCCTGTATTTCCTTCAAGGAAAAAAAATCTACTTATTTAAACACATCTCTGTCTATGGAGGAAATACTCAGATGCGCAACTTGAATTAACTTTATGTCATTACTGACATTAACTTTATGACATTTATTTATTATTATTATATTATATATTATATAATATATAATAATATATTAATCATAAATATTATAAATATAATTACATCATAAATTATAAGTTAAAATTGTAAATTATAAAATTCAAATAAATATTATATTAATTAATAATATTATATATAACATTAATTGTTATATATGATAATAATATATAATTATATTATATATTATATATTATATTATATATTTATATTATTATTATTATTATTATAAAGTTTATTGACATTAACTTTATGTCAGAAGATTGTTGATTTCTACCTATTTCTAAGAGTCCTGTTAACCTAAAAAATAACTGACCTACCTTTATGGGACACAATATTTAACTTTCTTCCCCCTAACATCTATATAATAATGCCAACTAATATTCAACTACTACCACTTTTAATGCAGAAATAGGCTGCATTTTTAAAATGTTTTTGAAATGAACAAAGGCATTGTAATTTTACTTAAGCCATGACTTATTTTATCTGAAGAAGCAAAAGTGAGGAATAATATAATTCCAAAGGGTATTATTAAGAACCATATAAGATGATACAAAGACAATTTGGGTTTAGTTTATTGTTTCTGCTGTCTCCATTTGTAAAAATGTGGGAATAATCTTATAAAGTTAAAATTTAAGAAGGTGATTATATTGTCCTGAGATGGCTGATAATTAGGGCTTAAAAAAAAACAAAGTAAAGTTACTGCTTAAAGTTTATATTGAAATTACACAAAAATGCTAAAAACCAGTGCACAGATTAATGGTAAAGTGGAATAAAGTTAATTTCAAATTACCTTTATGAATCTGCCAACTGATTCTATCTCTTTAGAAATTATATTTATTACAAAAGAAATATACATCTTAGAGAATTAGGGAATAACTCAGGTATACCACATACACACACACATGAATGTAAGTCAATCATATGCCAACCATCCTGAGACAGCTATTGTTTGCTTTGTTATTTATTTCTTTCCACGAATATTTTAAGCTAATTTTTACATTTTATATGCATGATAAAAATACAAGAAATACAAAAGCAAATCTCCCTTCAAAGCAAGACATATACCCCTTAGAAGAAACCAATTTCAAATTTCAGAACATCCTCTCAGAAATATTTTATGCATGTAGGAATGTGAGTCTGTGTATGGATTTTTACACATCTCCCTATTTTGCTCTATTCCTTTTATTTCATACACCATGAAGATCACTCCTGTTTTCTATCATCAACCCTATTAATTTCTATCTGTGAATATCTATCATATGCATACAATATAATCTGCTCATAATGTGTCCCAGTTGAAAATTAGCAAATGCCCAGGATTTTATTATAAGGTCATATAACCAATGTCCATATACATCTATGTATACATATCAATGAATACATTCATAATACATTCTTAGAAGTAAAATGTTTAGGTCCAGAAACCTATTGAAACTCTGATTATGTTCTCTCTCTATTGTAAAGAGGTAGTATAAAGCAAAAGCAAAGTATTACTAATGTCTCCAATTTTTATACTAACAATAAAAATGGATTGATGATCAACAGTATTTCCATGTCTTCATTTTAGCATGGAAATCATAGTCACTGCTAAAATCCTTTCTAAATTCTAATAACCCAAAGTTCTTTTTATATATGATTATATCATTTATTAATAACATTTTACCTTTTCTTATAATACCTTTTATTAAGTACTTACTATCTGCCAGCTTCCAAAAAGCATCTATTATCTAAACCAATTCTCCCAAGAATCAAATGAAATACATGCATATTCTTATACACTGCTATGAAAAGTAGGGATAGAGATAAGTCAGCTAACCCTGGGCAAGGTCATATAGCTAGCACCAGGCAAGGCTGAGATTCTTTTTTGTTTGTTTGTTTTGTTTTTGTTTTTTGTTTTTCCCTAAGGACTTAATGTCAAACCATAGATTTATTTCACAAGGGCTGAGATTCTTAATCTAAGGCTAGCTCAATCCAAATCAATGCTCTTATATCTGATATTGTAAGTGAAGATTTCAGAAAACCATCATAAGATTCTATAGTAAAGAAACACAAAGAAGGTGATGAGTTTTTTGTTTTTTTTTTGTTTTGTTTTGTTTTCCAATCTATATATTCCGGGCAGCACAATGCCAAAAATAGTAGGTTTTAGATTGGTATTCTAATACTGCAATTTTGTGGTGCGATCTTACAAAGATGTCCTTTTCTACTTGATAATATCTTGAAATAAAACATTTTATAAGAAAGTCTGATCAGTCCCTTAGTTCCAAGTAGTTGCTATGTTGGCCTTCTTCCACAGCCTTAGAAAATTTGGCAACCGTTATTGTTTACGTACATGTATTCCCAAGAAATATGGTTCTTCCTCCAACAATTATCTTGAATGCCAACATTAAACTCTGAAAGAACTGAGGAAACATAGGCAAAACTCAAAAAGTTATTAGGTAATTTTTTTTCAAAATGGAGAATCATGATCCCTTCTAGATCCTAGTGGTATTTTCTTCCCCTGAAAGACTTTGCTAAGTTCTCATCAGTTGTCTGAACATATACTTTGATTCAAGTCTTACTATCGATAAAGGCAGGACTTTAAAAGTCTTATGAGCCTGGATTGGAATCATAGCAATGACCATATTACTCAGTTTTTTCTCTTAAAATGAAAAACAGTATTACAAAAAGTTGTCATTATTTCAAGGTATCATATATCTGAAAGTACCAACCTGGAATAAAATTCATTATAGGCATGTAATAATTTTGTTTCCCTCAGCAAGTTCTTCTTAAGGTTGCCCTAAGTTTTACCACACTGACCACTAAAGAAACCCTTGAAATATTTGAAGGGTAGCAGTAACATAATCTTAAGTATTCCTTCATATTTAAAGATTCCGCTTGAGCAATTATGAACCTGCCAAAAAGCATCATTACTTATCTTTCTCCTTCTTACCTCTAATGGTACAAATAAATACCATGAAGGAGGTGATCTCATTAGTTTTTAATTATATCTACCTTGTGTTGAAAATAATTAAAAATTAAACATTTAGTCATCTGGATGTTTGATCTACATGATGCTAAAAGCCAGTTGTTTTAAAATATATGATGAATAAATGAATTAGATGGTTTCACTGTAATTTAGTCAATCACTTACTTGATAATAATATATTGTTTGGCATAATATAGCCATGATATTAGTGGACTACTCCAAAAATAAGGGTATAATATAAGAAATGCTATTTTGGGGCACCTGGGTGGCTCAGTTGGTTAAGCCTCTGCCTTCAGCTCAGGTCATGATCTCAGGGTCCTGGGATGGAGTCCCACATCGGGCTCTCTGCTCGGCAGGAAGCCTGCTTCCTCCTCTCTCTCTCTCTGCCTGCCTCTCTGGCTACTTGTGATCTCTCTCTGTCAAATAAATAAAATCTTAAAAAAAAAAAAGAAACGCTATTTTATTAAGACAAATAACTTGAAAAAAGTTTGGACCAGAAATATAGAATAAAATCATAAATTATTTTTTGATATGGGTTTTTGAAATACATAGATATTCGGGAGATCCATAAAAATGTTATGATTAAACATGCTTGCCTCATCACCAGTACTGTTAAACCTAATTTAAAAATTAGATACCCTGATTGAATATGGAAATCTATTTGTGTTATTGAATAAAAGTGTACCACACACCCAGCTATAGGAAAATGTTTACAAATTACTATACACACCCAGGATCATACGATAAATAAAGTAATGCACCACTAGAGCATTTGTTGCTTAATGTAAATGTCACTTTGTAAATGAGAACAACTAATCATTCCTTTCCTCTAATAGCAAGAGTTCAGCAGTTAAATAAAACATGAATCTTGGTGACCTAAAAATTTTATTACTGCATTTGTAATTTCCTGTTAACAACTCAAGAAAATAATTTTAAGTGATGCTGTATTTCAGTAAGATACAACCCAAGGTGGAGGCTTTACTTGGGAGGGGCGGGGGTAAGTATAGACGGTTAACAGGAGGAATTGTGGTAATAGAACTGTTCCGTGTTTTGACTGTGTTTATCTATACCTACATATGTGATAAAATTTAGGAAACAAAATGTAAATACCCACAAGTATATGTAAAACTGATAACCTGAATAAGAAAAGTAGATTTTCTCAATGTCAATTCCCTGGTTGCAATATTAGATATTGTACTACAGTTCTACAAAAGGTTACCATTAGGAATAAAACTCTGCATAGGGTATATGGGATCGCTCTGAATTACTTATCTCAACTGCATGTGAATCTATGTAATGGTATATCATGTGCCTTGGAGTGACACTTAATGACCAACAACTTCAGGCTGCAGTCTCAGCATTCATTAATAGAAAAGGAATATTTAGAACATCAAGTTTAACACTGTAATGAATTATTTGGTCCTGGGGCGCCTGGGTAGCTCAGTGTGTTAAAGCCTCTGCCTTCCGCTCAGGTCATGATCCCAGGGTCCTGGGATCAAGTCCCGCATTGGGCTATCAGCTCATCAGGAAGCCGGCTTCCTCCTCTCTCTCTGCCTGCCTCTCTGCCTACTTGTGATCTCTGTCTATCAAATAAATGGATAAAATCTTAAAAATAATAATTTGGTCCTTATCGAATCACAACTGGGTTACAGTGTGTCTCACAGGAAAGACTGGGAAAAAACTTAAATTTAGTAGTGAATGAAAAGGATTGAATTGCTCCTTGCTTTGGGTACTAGAGTGCATCAGGGGCATTGTTGTCGGGATAGGGGTTAGATTTTATACCAGAATGTGGTATGGTAACTTATCTAACTGCTGAGTGCCCTACTGGGTTGAGGTTGAGTAGCGTCTCAACCTGCAAAACTGATATTTTCCTTTTTTAGTTAATAATCAAAGAAAATGTAGATTTTTGGTGTTTGGGAAATGTGAGGCGGTTTAAGAGTGGAAGAAAATGCTTAGTAGTGTGGACAGGGATTCTGTGTCTTTCTAGTGGTGGTTGTTTCTTCATTTTTAATCAATTTTAAGCTCTGATCAAAATGCTTAACAAATTATATTAAAAATATATACATAAAATAGAAATATCTATATAGTATATATATTAGAAATATATACTTTAAGCATATATGAATAAAGTATTTTGATTATGCATACCCACATAAGTGTGTATTAGCATACTGTATCATATACATGGGTGGGATATTTTAATGTACATAGATACAGGTGGATCAAGAGATAGAAAGAGTAAGAGAGTGAGAGAGAGAACATGCTCTATAATAAAAACCCTAGAGCATATATATTTGACTAAAGTCAGTGAGTTGAACATGAGTCTGTAAGTCCTGAGTAATTACTGAGAAACTGTGAAGCAGATTCACAGTGGGCTTAAAAGATTTTGGAGCAATCTTAGACAATCCAAGGACCACATGAAGACTGGGAGCTGAAAACACTGCAAATATGCTGAAAAGCAATATGAGTATAGAAAATATCTAAAAGCACAAGGAATACTTCTTTGTGGGGATAAGCGCTGACTTAAAACCATACTTAATGACTACAGAGAAGAACTAAGAGAATGGAAATGAGAGAAGCACACTTATAATTCACAACTAATGGCACTTTGTGTACCCCAGATTTCCTATTGGCCTATAAACTCTTTGAGTCCCTAGAATATCATATGGATAATTGTGTTCCCCACAGCATCAACTGTGCTCACCTCCATACAACAGACATTTGAGAAATACAAATTAAGGAATTTTAACCGCAAACAAAGGAAAATCATATACTAAAAAACCCAGGGAGTTAACACTTAGGGAGAAAGTTTCTAAGAGAAAAGAGGACTCAGAAAGTTCTAAAAGCAAAATCTGTATCATACAATTGGAAATGATTTCTGATGGCAAAGAGGTTATTAGAAGGAAAGTTAAACTATGAAGACAGCAGAGGAGAAATTCTCCATAAGGTCGGATTATAAAGGGACAAGTATAAAACAGAAAGAAGGACACAAAACCAAAGATGAATATAAAATAGTGTTTGCAAATCACTTTCAGATACATTATTTCATTAGACAGTAACCTTGTTGTCCTTGATCTTTTCTTGTTCAGCATTTTAATATTGACTTGAAAGAGGACATAAGAAACAGTGCTTATTAAATCTGTGAATCTGTGACTGACACAAAACTGGGATTTAAAAATGTCTCCATAGGTTTAATGGATGGGCCAAGACTGTCAAAATGAAATATAATGAAGCCAAAGGTAAGGATGCTTAGATTAAAAAACTAAACAATTATAGTGTAGGGTGAAGGATATGTCTTTAAAGGCAGTTTATATGAAATATCCTTAGGGTATTAATTGTCCCCATAGTCCTAAGGTTCAATAGTTTCAGAGCTGCAATCTCAGCATTCATTAATAGAAAAGAAATACCTAGAACAACAAGTTTAATAGTCACAGTGAATTATTTAGTCCTTATCAAACCACACCTGAAATACTGTTTGTCTTATTCTGAATTCTTGAAAAACATACCTAGGGACAGACTCCCAAAGAAGGCATGGCCAATCACAATCACTACAATGAAAAATGGCTGAAAACTAAAACTGGAAATATTATCTTGGAAAACGATAAGAAACAGGGCTGATATCTTCAAAAACCTTTTATAAGAGGAGGGAGGTGGTGGTGTTAAAGTCAGAGACGTGGACCGAAGGATAAGAACGTCATGGAGATTCTGTACATTAAGGAGCAAACTATCTTCATAGCCCTGCATTAGTATGGTCTGCCTGAGAGTTCACTGTTTGCCAACAGGTTCTTTCTATATAACTATCAAAGGTGATGTTCCTGTGTAGGGCTTAAGGTTGGAAGAGATGGCCATGAGAATACCTTCTAATGTTAATATTTTTATGAGACTACTCTAATGAGCCAGCCAGGTTTAGGCTGGTCCTTCTTCAAAGGCAAACTGACTTTCCTGCACCCTGAGAGTGTGGCTCTGTGGAGTGGCCTCTTCCAAAGTGATAAGGAAAAGAGATACATGTATATTTCATCACTGAATTTATAATATGATATTTAAGATTATAAATGAGAAAATTTACCTCAAATCTCAAGACATATCTATAGGTAATACATTCCTACTCCAACACATATGTGTGTGGGTGAGGGGTTTAGTGTTAATTATTTTTTCAATACGTTCTAGTCTACGATTTTGATGTTTGACCAAGGGAACTGTAACTTCCTTTATAACTAAAAATGTGTGCATTTAAATTTAATCTAAGTGCTATTAGCTCTGTGAACTTTAAGTCTCTAAGAGTACAGTTTAATTTTCTTCTTTAGGTTGATTATGTGCATTAGCTAAATGATTCTGCATTGGTTTAACTAACCTCAGAATAAAATAAAAACTAATTTAAAAATTTTATGTGTGTTCTTTGCCATTTTCTTTTCACACATATTATTTAGTGTGGTCTTCAAAATAGTCTTACAAGGCAGGTAGCACTGTTATTTGATCTCATTTCAAAAGCTCAAATATAAAAAAGCATTTGCACAAAGCCATACTGTTATTTGGTAGGAGGTAAAAGAACAGATTATAGAATTTCTGATTCTTGTAAGTATCTTTCCATTCAACTCCATTTTAAGCAATTTTAGAAAAAGTTATGCATGCACAGGAAACTTCAACCAAGTCATGTCAAGAAAGAAGAGAATTGGTAGCACTATAAGGGATGTGAGCGATAAGAAATAAAATGGAAATTTAACTCACAGAAGCCATATTGGTAAATCATTTATGCACACTTCTAATTTATTTTAGAGCTAAGGGCAATATATGTTGAAATTTATCTCAATATATCAAAAATGAATAAACAGAAGAGAAATGTATTTTAATACAGAAATGAAAGACAGTTTCAAAATGTGCATGCATGCCTAGTGATGTTGGCTTTAAGTTACCATTTTTGAGATTACATTATTAAAATATGTGGTTTTCTAAACTGCATCAGTAACTCCACTTCTTAATTAATGAAATACTTAGATAGTAATGACACCTAAAATTAGGATAAAATTTTCTCATCTAATCAATGAAGTTCTCTTCACTCCATGTCCTTAATATCCTAGATATGTTTGCACCTGTTCCTCACTACCATTATCATAATTCACTATTTCATTATATTTTACATACATTAATACAACAGCTTCATAAATGGAATTTTTATTCCCTCTTATCACAAGACAACATGTCCTCTATATTTTCATTTTGCCACCACCATAATTATCTCTATAAAATGCATATCAAATCATGTGTCATATATAAAATTCTAGTATGGCATACAAGGCCCATAAGAATCTTGTTTCAAACATTCTTCATCCCCTAAACTCAAAGCATACTAACCCATATCTCTTTAAGACAAATCTGAAAATCTCACACTATACTTGAAAATCCTCAAAACAACTAGCCTTTTGGTTATGTGAGGACTCTGCATTGGCTGTTCCTTCAGTATTCTTTTTTTTTTTTTTTAAGATTTTATTTATTTATTATATAGAGAGAGACAGCACACAAGCAGGCAGAGAGGCAGGCAGAGGCAGAGAGAGAAGCAGGCTTCCCACTGAGCAGGGATCCCGATGCGGGACTTGATCCCAGAATCCTGGGATCATGACCTGAGCTGAAGGCAGCGGCTTAACTGACTGAGCCACCCAGGCGCCCCTCCTTCAGTATTCTTTTCCCTCTTCTTTGCCTAACTACCTCCTTATCGTCCAAAATTAGCCCCAATGTTGAAGACAATAGCCCCTCTGTTGAGACAGAGAGGGGAAAAAAAAAACCCACATACATAAAAAAGCCAAGAATGGGTCACATGATTAAATTTATATTAGCAAATAATTATCCTGGCTAATGCTGGCCAATGTGGAAGAGAAACAAGTTAGGATATTATTGCCATAGCCCAGGATATAGACAAAATTTTTAGAGTAGGATGGTAGCAGGAGCACAAATGTAACTTGGTACATATCTCTCTGCTGTTGAGCCACTGCAAACATCATGCTACAAAGGACACACCTAAAACTGTGACTCTATCACTGATAGCTAGATGTTTATGAGAAAGCCCTTTTACCTAGGCACCAACGACCTTATCTAATATATTTTATGTAAATATTAAATGAAATCATGTAAGTGAAGAATTAACACAAAAGCTTGGAATATAGCTGCTAGTCAAAGGGGGGTTACCTTTTAAAAAGTATCAAATAAGTTACATTTGAGACAAATGTAAAAAGTAGAGGAGCATTGCAAACACCAGATAGTTGCATACTTAGAGGAAAATGACCCCCCCCAATTCACAAGATCTAAAAATATAATGTTAACAACAATAACAACAGTAAACCAACCAAAAAGTTTAGGTAATTTCAACCATAAGCGAAAGGAAAACAATAGAATGACAAGGACTTGCAGTCTGTGCATGTGCCGACCTTAGTCCTAGACTCAACACTCAACTCTTTTTTTGTTGTGCTTGGTCTCGGGCAAGTTAATTAATTTCTTGCATTATCAAATATTTTAGTTACAAAGTAAGCCACTTGGACTATATAAATACAAAATTTCTTTTCACTTTTGAAACTGAACCTCTAGATACCAAATGCACATTTTGTGCAAGGCGTTTTACTGGGCACTACCCATGAAATAATCTCACAAGGGCCTTTTACTCAATTTCAAACCAGAGTACAAAAATACAGAAAAAAACCTTTCAATTAAAAAAAAAAATTATGGCCGTTTCAACCTGTACCCTACAGTGAGCTGATTACCTACTAAGGAACTCTGATCACCCATGAAATCAGCCTGAGATTAGAATTATACACATCTGGATCACTATGGGGGCAAAAGACACCAGTGGGCAGGTAAAGAGGAGTGGGAACATCGGACTGGTATCGGAAGATAAACAAAAGGGGGAGGGAGCCACCAGAGGCGACCCATTGGAAAGTAATACCCCAATACGATAGTGCCCTGCATCTGGGGACCAGCATTAACCTGGAGTCTGGCTGAAAGCACTCAAAAAGAGCAAAGGATCGTGGGGGGAAATTGTGGGAATCAGGGCATTTGGGGACAGAGGCTTAAGTCCCCGGACCCAGGACAGCCAACCTGGTGCTGAGCCAGAGAGAGTGCGGCAGAGAAACCAGGTCTTGGTCCCTGAGCCGCCAGTGCACCTGAGAGCACGTGGGGTCCCATGAAGGGCTGGGAGCCTCGCCAGCCGGCAGAAAAACAGCCTTTCTGCACTCTCCACGCAAGTGCTGTGCCCTGCTATCAGAGCCTGAGACGCGCATGCCCCACACTCTCGGACCCGGAAAGACCAGGTACTCCCAGCCCCAGCCAGCAGGAAAATCTCAGTGTGCGATCGCTGCTTGGAATCTCTCTGGCGGTCCGGAGCTACCCAGACAGACCCCGCTGTCGTGGTTTTGGGTACAAGCAGGAGTTCCTGTGACCCCAGGGACCGTGACTGGGAACGTGCTCTGCCCATGGCCAACGGGGAACTTATGTGCTCTGGAGCACCAGAGGGGAACAGACTGAGGCTTCTCTCTAAGAGGGAGGTCTGAGTGCAGTTTGCTTTCCTCTAAACCTCCAAAAACCATCAAAAGCAGACAAGGTGAGAGAAAACAAATGGACAAAGAAACAAACAAACAAAAACCCTACAGAAAACAAAAGCGTGAAAAACCGGTTTCCTCAGAACCCACCCCCTTGATGGGGGCAGGAGGACTTAATTCAAGGAACATCATTGACTGAAAACCCACGTAGCAGGCCCCTCCCCCAGAAAGCCAACCAAATAGAAAAAAAAAGATAAGATAACAACCACCACTACTTCATAGATACAACTCTTATTTTTCATACGTTCCCAACTATTCTGGTTCATTTTTTTAATAGATAATTTTTTAACCCAGTTATCATCACAGTGAGATGTCCAGTACATCAAATTCCCTAATAACCTTTTAACCTGAACTTTTTGATATATATAGCTGTGTTTTTCTTTTACTTTTCTATTTTTTAATTTTTAATTTTATTTTAGTTTAATTTAGTTTGCTCATTTTTTTATTTTTATTTTTTAATATTCATATAGAGTTAAACTTCAAGTTAATCCCCATTCCCCAATCAATGCTACCACTATAGGTAAACCAATTTTTAATCCTCCTCTATTTTAGTGTTTCTGTGTACTTGTGTTTGTACTGGTAGTATATAAATCTTATACTTGGGGTTCTTTTTGATGAGGTTCTTTTTTTGTTTTGTCTTTATATATATATATATATTTTTTTTTTTTTTCCTCTTGTCATCTACTTTTATCAGTCTTTTTGTTTGTCTGTTTTTGTTTGTATACTTCATAAATCTTGCCTTGGGGCCCATTTGGGCTGGGCCTTCTTTTTTTTCCCCCTGTCTGTCTCTCTCTCTCTTTTTCTCTTTTCTCTATTTCTTTTTTCTTTCATTTGGGTGGGGACTCTTGATTGCTCAGAAGCGTTCCAGGGTGCACCTTGCCTGCACCACGATCAACACATTCAGCTACTTCCATTCAGCCATCTCTCACCAAAATGACTAGGAGGAGGAATGCCCAACAGAAGAAAAATTCAGAGGATGGGCCTTCTGCAACAGAGCTAATGGCTACCGACATAGACAATATGTTAGAAAGGGAATTCAGGAAACAATTATCCAGGCAAAACCTAGGTTGGAGAAATCCATGGATGACCAAACAGAATTGATTAGGGCAGAACTGAAAGCCACCAGGGATGATGTTCACAATGTTAGGGCAGAACTGAAAGCCACCAGGGATGATGTTCACAAGACTCTCAATGAGTTCCAATCTAATCCAAATTCTCTAAAAGCTAGGGGAACTGAGATAGAAGATAGAATTAGTGATCTGGATGACAGATAGAAAGGATCAGGAGGAAGCCTGGAACAAACAGCTTAGAAACCACGAAAACAGAATTAGGGAAATATATGATGCTATGAAATGTTCCAATGTCAGATTTATTGGAATCCCTGAAGAGGAGGAGAAAGAAAAAAGTCTAGAAGATAAAGTGGAACAAATTCTCCATGAAAATTTTCTCAATCTCGCAAATAGAACCAGCGTTCATGTACTAGAGACAGAATGGTCTCCCCCAAGATTACAGAATCTCAAAAGCCCTCGAGGCACCTAATAGTGAGAATGAGGAATCATAATTGTAGAGAGACACTCTTGAAAGCAGCTGGGACAAAGAAGCTTCTTATGTACAGAGGAAAGCCCATCAGAATAACGTCAGACCTGTCCACAGAAACCTGGCAAGCCATAAAGGGCTGGCAAGACATATTCAGGCACTAAATGAGAAGAACATGCAGCCAAGAATACTTTATCCAGCAAGACTGACATTCAAAATGGATGGAGAGATAAAGAGTTTCCAAGACTGGCAAGGCTTAAAAGAGTATGCGACCACCATACCGACACTGCAGAAAATATTAAGGGGGGTTCTATAAAAGAGGGAAAATCCTAATAATATCATTGAACAGAAATATATGGAGAAAATCTACAGAAAGAAAGACTTCAAAGGTAACACGATGTCAATAAAAATGTATCTTTCAATAATCACTCTCAATGTGAATGGCCTAAATGCACCCATAAAATGACACAGGATTGCAGATTAGATAAAACGACAGGACCCATCCATATGCTGTCTACAAGAGACCCATTTTGAACCTAAGGATACACCCAGACTGAAAGTGAAGGGATGGAGAAACATCTTTCATGCCAATGGGCCTCAAAAGAAGGCCGGGGTAGCGATTGTCATATCAGATAAATTATATTTTAAACTAAAGACTGTAGAAAGAGATACAGAAGGACACTACATCATTCTTAAACGGACTATCCACCAAGAAGATCTAACAATTGTAAATATTTATTCCCCCAATATGGAGCAGCCAATTACATAAGAAAACTATTAATCAAGATAAAGAGTCATATTGATATGAATACATTTATAGTAGGAGATCTCAACACCCCTCTCTCAGTAATAGACATATCATCCAAGTAGATAATCAATAAAAAAAACAAGAGCATTGAATGACACATTGGACCAGATGGACCTCATAGATATATACAAAACATTCCACCCTAAAACAACAGAATACTCATTCTTTTCAAGTGCACATGGAACCTTCTCCAGAATAGACCACATACTGGGTCACAAATCAGGGCTCAACCGATACCAAAAGATTGAGATTATTCCCTGCATATTCTCAGATCACAATGCTTTGAAACAGGAGCTCAGTCACAAGGAAAAGTTTGGAAGGAATTCAAACACCTGGAAGCTAAAGACCACCTTGCTGAAGAATGCTTGGATCAACCAGGAGATCAAAGAAGAACTTAAACAATTCATGGAAACCAATGAGAATGAAGACACTTCGGCCCCAAACCTATGGGATACAGCAAAAGTGGTCTGAAGGGGGAAATACATAGCCATCCAAGCCTCCCTCAAAAAAAATTGAGAAATCCCGAACACAACAGCTGTCTCTACACCTTAAAGAACTGGAGAATCAACAACAAATTAAGCCAACTCCACATACAAGAAAGGAAATAATCAAGATTAGAGCAGAGATTAATGAGATACAAACTAGAGATACAGTAGAACATATCAATGAAACTAGAAGCTGGTTTTTTGAAAGAATCAATAAAATCGATAAACCATTGGCCATACTAATCCAAAAGAAAAGAGAGAAAGCTCAAATTTATAAAATTATGAATGAAAAGGGAGAGATTACAACTAGCACCAAGGAAATAGAAACAATCATCAGAAGTTATTATCAACAGTTTTATGCCAATAAGTTAAGCAACCTAGATGAAATGGATGCATTCCTGGAAAACTATCAACACCGAAAATTGAACCAGGAAGAAATTGACAACTTGAAATGGTCGATATCTAGTAATGAGATTGAAGCACTGATCAAAAACCTCCCAAAAAACAAGAGCCCAGGAACTGATGGATTCCCTGGGGAATTCTACCAAACTTTCAAAGAAGAAATAACACCTATTCTCCTGAAGCTGTTTTAAAAAATTAAAGCAGAAGGAAAACTTCCAGACTCTTTATGAAGCCAACATTACCCTGATCCCCAAACCAGGGAAAAACCCCACCAAAAAGGAGAATTTCAGACCAATATCACTGATGAATATGGATGCTAAGATTGTCAACAAGACCCTAGCAAATAGGATCCAACAGCACATTAAAAAGATTATCCACCAGGACCAGGAGGGATTAATCCTGGGTTACAAGGATGGTTCAACATCCGCAAATCAATCAATATGATAGTACAAATCAATAAAAGAAGAGAAAAGAACCACATGGTCCTCTCAATTGATGCAGAAAAAGCATTTGAAAAAAATCCAGCATCTGTTCCTGATTAAAACGCTTCAAAGTATAGGGATAGAGGGAACATTCCTGAACTTCATAAAATCTATCTATGAAAAACCCACAGCAAATATCATCCTCAATGGGAAAAAGCTCACAGCCTTTCCGTTGAGATCAGGAACATGACAAGGATGCCCACTCTCACCACTCTTGTTTAACATAGTATTAGAAGTCCTAGCAACAGCAATCAGACAACAAAGAGAAATAAAAGGTATCCAAATTGGCAAGGAAGAAGTCAAACTCTCTCTCTTCGCAGATGACATGATACTTTATATGGAAAACCCAAAAGACTCCGCCCCCAAACTACTAGAAATCATACAGCAATTCAGTAATGTGGCAGGATACAAAGTCAATGTACAGAAATCAGTTGCTTTCTTATACACTAACAACGAAAATACAGAAAGGGAAATTAGAGAATCGATTCCATTTACTATAGCACCAAGAACCATAAGATACCTGGGAATAAACCTAACCAAAGAGGTAAAGGATCTGTACTCGAGGAACTACAGAACACTCATGATGAAATTGAAGAAGACACAAAAAGATGGAAGACCATTCCATGCTCTTGGATTGGTAGAATAAACATTGTAAAAATGTCTAAACTGCCTAGAGCAATCTATACTTTTAATGCCATTCCGATCAAAATTCCACCGGTATTTTTCAAAGAGCTGGAGCAAATAATCCTAAAATTTGTATGGAATCAGAATTGCTCAGGAAATGTTGAAAAAGAAAAACAAAACTGGGGGCATCACATTACCTGATTTCAAGCTTTCCTACAAAGCTGTGATCACCAAGACAGCATGGTACTGGCATAAAAACAGACACACAGACCAGTAGAACAGAGAGCCCAGATATGGACCCTCAACTCTATGGTCAAATAATCTTCAACAAAGCAGGAAAAAATATACAGTGGAAAAAAGACAGTCTCTTCAATAATGGTGCTGGGGAAATTGGACAGCTATATGTAGAAGAATGAAACTCGACCATTCTCTTACACCGTACACAAAGATAAACTCGAAATGGATAAAGGACCTCAACGTGAGACAGGAATCCATCAGAATCCTAGAGGAGAACATAGGCAGTAACCTCTTTGATATCAGCCACAGCAACTTCTTTCAAGATATGTCTCCAGAGGCAAAGGAAACAAAAGTGAAAATGAACTTTTGGGACTTCATCAAGATCAAAAGCTTATGCACAGCAAAGGAAACAGTCAACAAAACAAAGAGGCAACCCACGGAATGGGAGAAGATATCTGCAAATGACAGTACAGACAAAAGGTTGATATCCAGGA
>PISX010009473.1:0-75688 GCA_004024625.1 Mellivora capensis
CACACAAAGAAAAATTAAAGGTAAATAGCAAATCACTTAGAAAATAATGAAGAAGGGGCTCGGTCAGTTAAGTGTCCAACTCTTGATTTCAGCTCAGATTGTGATCTTGGGACTGTGTGGGAGGGGAGTCTACTTGGGATTCTCTCTCCCTCTCCCTCTACCCCTCCCCCTGCCATTCATGCTCTCTCTCTAAAATAAATAAATAAAATCTTAAAAAAAAAAAGGAAGAAAATAATGAAGAGAACATTCGATTCTAAAAACCTAGGGTGCACACTTAAAAGCTTTACAACATCTCTATAGATTTAAGTAGTCATCAGAAAATAAGGAAAAAATAAAATTTTTAAAAAGATAAAATATTAAAAATAAAGAAACAAGAAATTAGAAATGAACTGTAAAATAAATAAAAAGCTGAAAAGTGGACATTTGTTCATTTAAAAGACAAAATTAATGAAATAGAAAACCATAGCAACAAAGACAGTAGGATAAATTAATCCAAAAGCTGTTTTTTGGAAATAACACTTAAAAAGATAAATTCCTTTCAAGTTTGATAAAGGAAAAGAGAGCAAGGGCAAAAATATGCAGGATTAAGAATGAGAAAAGAGACAGAATCTCAGATAAAAGAGAACTTAGAAAAAACATGATGGAACATCACATGTAATACTACGCCAAACGCTTCAAACATGTAAAAGGAAAAACCCCAAGTTCACCCTAAATTACCTAAGTTGACCCAATAAAAAGTGGAAACCTTGAATAGGCCAACCACCAAAGAAGAAATTGTAAAGCTGCTTAAAGATCTATCACTAGGAAACATACAGAACAAGGTGAGTTCACAGCTGAAATTTATTTAACTTTTGAAGCCCAGATAAATAATCCAATTATGTAAACTATTCTAGGCCAGTGATTAAAAAAGAAATCTTTCCAATTAAAATTATGACATTTGCATATATGTAATACCAAAACCTGAAAAAGAATTGCCAAAAGAACTATAGTCTGAGTTAACAGAAAAATCAATGTAGGGGCACCTGGTGGCTCAGTCGTTTAAGCGTCTGACTTCGGCTCAGATCATGATCCCACGTCGGGGGCTCAGTCCTGCTTCTCCCTCTCCCTGATGCTCCCCCTTGCTTGTACTCTCTCTCTGTCAAATTAATAAATAAATTCTTTAAAAAAATCAATGTAAAAATTCTAAATAAATAATAGCAAATCGAACCCATCAATATATCAAATAAATAATAAATTTTTATCAAAAAGAGTTTTTTACAGGAAAGCAAGAGAGATCCAACAATTCTACAATTATCAACATAATCCATTACATCAATAAATTAAAAGAGTAAAGGTATTTGATCAAATCAACAGACGGTATAAAGACCATCGATAAAAATGTAGTAGTAATCTTTTTTTTTTTTTGGAGGATCGGAGGTTTATTTAACACCGGGTAGGGGGTGGTGGTAATCTTATTCCTAACGAAAATTTCTGTCAAACAGAAAAAGAGAAAATAATTTAATAACTTGATAACAACGTTATTTGTTTACTAAACTATCTTTGAGTACGTTTTTAATAGATTACTTACCAAAAATCAACAGGAAATATATCCTGTAAGAGGAAAATTGAAAATAATTTCAACTAAATTAGAAATGAGACAGTGATACCTGCCATAGCTGTTATTAATAAGTACTGTCTTAAAGGTGATAGGACAGGTGTTGTGGGTTGGACTGTTGAATTGTGTACCTCCCTCCCCCCATCCCCTGCAAAAAATGTCCTAATCTCCAGTACTCCCAGTAGGACCTTATTTGGAAATAAGGTCTTCGCAGATGATCAACTTAAATGAGATCATTAGGGTGGGCCCTAATCCAATATGACAGATGTCTTTATAAAAGGAGGAAGACACAGGGAGAATGCCCTGGGAAGGTAAAGGAAGGGATAGAGGTTATTCACATATTAATACAGGAATGCGCCAAAGATGACCAGCAAACCCCCCAAAGCTGGGGGAGAGGCACCAAACAGATCCTCTCTCAGTCTGCAGGAGGAGCCAGCCCTGAGGCCTCTTTGATCATGGACTTCTAGCTCCCAGAATTTTGGGACAATACATTTCAGCTGCTTAATCCCGTGGATTTAGGCTACTTTGTTGTGGCAACCCTCACAAACTAATACAAGAGGAAGATGAATTGACTGGAAGAGAAGAGAATCACCTGTTTTAAAGAATGATATCATGGTACAGCCAGAAAACCCAAAGGGATTCAATTTTTTTTTGTTACTAGAATTAATAAAATAATATGTAAAGTGGCTGAATACAAGACAAAGGCCAAAAAATTCAATAGCTTTCTTGTGTTCTAAATTTGAACATGGTACTGGACAGACTCCATTTGCCTTCCTGGTCTCCCTTTCTCGCCCTTCTCTGCCCTCTGCCTTCCAGCTGGGCTCAGCCACTGGGCGGCACTGGCAGGAAGTGGGAGAGACAGGGTGTTTCCCTTTCTGCTGGACCCAGGATGGGCCCCAGCTGCCTCCTCTACCAGAGGCTCCTTTCCAGCTGTCCTTTCCTGCTGCTGCAGCTCTCTCCAAGTCTGTAAAGTGCTCCCTGCCAACCCTCACTGTCCTTCTGGGTCTGCCCTGGTCTGCTTCTCCATCATTGTAGATTTCCCTTACTCATGTCCACACTTTTACAAATACTTTCTTTTAAAATTCTTCTCACTACTCCATTTGCGTATATCATGTGTCTCCTGCTGGGACACTGGCACAAGCACCTGGAAGTAAAAACTGCCATTCACAATGGCAACAAAACCCACAAATACTTAGACATGCATTTAACCAAAAAGTGTAGTCGTCTTTTAAAAGAAGAAAATCAAAGACCCTAATTGAATGTATAAAACCAGATCTGAACAGATATTCTTCTTGGATTGGAAGACATATCATAAAGAAGTCATTTCTCCCAAATTAATATGTAAAAGTAATCTAATTCTGATTAAAATCTCAAAGAGTTTTTCCAAATTAGGAGGAATATTGAAACTTGAAGAATAAGTGTGCTCAGAATAGTTAAGAAACTTATGAAAAAGAACAGTAGATGTACTTGCCTTACAAAATAATAAGTCTACAATCATGTCACTGCAGATTTAGGAAAAAACAAATGGATCAGTGAAACTGAGAAGAGAATCCAAAATCAGATTCCAAGAAATACAAAAGTATCATAAATGACAAAGTTTCATTTCAGTGGAGCAAAGATTATTTAATCGATGGTGTCAGTACAAGGGCTATCTGAAAGAAAATACAATTGGATCCTTATTTATACCATACTGAAAAATAAATCTACACAGACTGAAGATATAAATTAAAAAAAATGAAATTCTAAAAATCTTGAGAAAACCTAGAAGTCAGATTAAAAGAGAGAGAGAGAGAGAGATGTATATGACTAGATGTAGTTTTTAAACACTTAGAAGACAAACCGGGCCCTGTACAAAGTCAATAGACAAATGATAAATAAAGATCTGTAATGAAGAATTTTGGAAAAAAAATTGTAAAACTATAATGTAAAATATTACAAAAACTATTATAAAACAATTTGTCATGTAATTAGGTGCCAGTTTTGCCAATAGAGGCACTGGAGGAAAACTGGCCAGAAAGAGGTCTTTCTTCTCTGTTCCAGTGTGTTCTCAGCATACTCCTGCTGTGTACAGTGACCAGCAATGCACAGGACACCCAGTGGTGCCACCCCCAGTGAGTCTCAGTGGCACTACCTCTGAAGTTGGCTTCCACAGAGCTCTGGGGTGTAGAGGTGGAGATCCCCGCCAGTTGCACTGGCCCCTTGATGTTCATTCCAAAAGCCATGCCAAACATGCACCAGCCTTAGGGCCTTCACTGGCTGTCCCCTCTTCCCGTGACCCAATTCCACACTTCTTCCTCCACTCTGATGACAACTCTGAGATATCTTTCCTGAGCACCCTATCTCAAATAGCGCTACCTGCTTCACCACCTCTGTCAGTCTTGTCCCATTCTTTCCAGGCCCTCTTAGACTCTCAGCGTATTTGCTATCCATTTACCTCTCTAGAATGGAAGCTCCAGAAGCACAGGAACTTGATCTATTCTGTTCACAGCTGTATAAAGCTGCCAACAACAGTGTCTGCTATGTAAAAGGTGCTCAACAAATGTTTGTCAGATGAGTGAGTCAATCATTGCCCCTGACCTACAAACAAGTTCAAATAATTCAATATTAATTCTTAGTATTTTTAGGAATGAGCATAAAAGGGTAGGCATACATTGTAAATTGTCACAGCCTTTTCTAAGATGCCATGTGCCCATTCCTAGGAATCCAGTCCACAGAAATAAAACCAGAAAGACATAAGACATAAGACAAAGATGATACTTATGGGTGCATTATTTGTACAAAAAAAGGAAATTAAATTAAGCCCTACCAGTGGGAGGATGAGTGACTAGATTATGGCACTTCCACATTATGAAATAATATGTAACACTTCAAAATGAATTAAAGTTATACCAGTTGTTTCAGAGGGATTTCCATGAGGTTTTGTTGAGTTTTAAAAAAACAAGATTCAGAAATATGTATGTAATATGATCTTTCATATGTATACTTAAAAATATTAATAAAATGAAATTTTTACTATGAAAAATACTAAGTTTGCTAACAACATGAGTACATACAATGCACTGAGGAATAATGCAAATATACCAAAGAAATAAAAGTAATTGTCTCACTCAAAAGATGTTACATCATTTATTATTCATACAACTACACTGTTTACTTTCTTATAGAGTACCATAATGATTACATAACACAACAGGAGTGTGGAAAAAATTCCAAGGCAGTGGAGGGGGGTGGTAGTGCTTCAGTGACTCAAAGATTTTCTCGAGGATCTAAGCTATAACATAGTTTTAAGAGAAATGATAGTTTGGACCAAAAAGAAGATAGTAAACAGCAAGGCACCTGGGTGGCTCAGTTGGTTAAGCATCTGACTTCAGCTCACGTCATGATCTGAGTCCTGGGATTGAACCTTGTGTTGGAGTCTGCTCATGGGCAGTCTGCTTCTCCCTCTGCCCCACCCTCCACTCATTTTTCCCCATTCTCTCAAATAAATAAATAAATCTTAAAAAAGCAAAGAAGATAGTAAGTGGCTAGCAAATCTGCTTGCCAAAAATTTTTACTCACTGGGGACACTAGGCTTGAAGGCTCATGTACATAAGTTCCATGAGCCAGGAGAATTTATATTAGAAGTCCTATAAATCAAGAT
Organism: Mellivora capensis; assembly: GCA_004024625.1. Classification (NCBI taxonomy): domain Eukaryota; kingdom Metazoa; phylum Chordata; class Mammalia; order Carnivora; family Mustelidae; genus Mellivora; species Mellivora capensis. The sequence continues at coordinate 5,235 of PISX010009473.1, forward strand.
GATAGGCCCATTCATAATGGTGTAATTAAATAATTCACATCATTAGTATATCATTTTTCAGAAAAGATCATGTTGATACATCTACTGAAGAATTACATTCAGTGTCATATGACACATTCATTTGGATGTGATCACTAGCTTGAAAACTTCTACAGTATAGTGATCCCTAATAAACAGAGAGAATATAAGATTAACAAAGTAAATCAAGGGCAGATACTCCAAGGTGGTGGAGGAGTAGGAGACCTTAGTTTCGTCTGGTCCCAGGAATTGAGCTAGATTGCTATCAAATCATTCTGAACACCTAAGAATTCAAGCAAAGATCTAAGAAAAGAATAGCTTAAACTCTACAAATAGAAAATCAAGCACTTTTTAAAAAAAGATTTTATTTATTTAAGAGCAAGAGAGCATGCACATGAGTGGGAAGGACAGAGGGAGAGGGAGAAGCAAATTCCTCAATAAGCATGGAGCCCAATGCAGGGCTCACTCCCAGGACCCTGAAGTCATGACCTGAGACAAAGGCAGATGCTTAACCAACGGAGCCACCCAGGTGCCCCCAAAAGTGACCACTTTCTGTAAGAATGACAATATGGGAAAACTCACCTCAAAAAAGAAAACAAGAGGCAATACTGACTGTCAGGGACCTAATCAGTATGGCTATAAGTAAGATGTCAGAACGAGAGTTCAGAATAATGATTATAAAGATTATAAAGATTATAATGATTATAAATAAAGATTATAAAGATAGTATAAAGATACTAGCTGGGCTTGAAAAAAGCATGGAAGATACTAGAGAATTCCTTTCTGGAGAAATAAAAGAACTAAAATCTAACCTAGTCAAAATCAAAATGGCTATTAATGATATATAATAAAAAATGGAGGTTCTAAGTGCTAAGATAAATGAGGCAGAAAAGAGAATTAGTGATATGGAAGACAAAATGATGGAGAATAAAGAAGCTGAGAAAAAGATAACTAGATCACAAGGGGAAAATTCAAGAGATAAGTGATATCATAAAACAAAACAATATAGAATAATTGGGACCACAGAAGAGGAAAGAGAGGGGCAGAGGGCACACTGGAACAAATTACAGTGGAGAACTTCCCTAATATGGGAAAGAAATAGGCATTTGAGTCCAGAAGGCAGAGAGCCCCTCTCAGAATCAATAAAAATAGGTCAACACCCCAACATATAATAGTGAAATTTGCAAATCTCAGAGACAAAGAGAAAATCCTGAAAGCAGCTTGGGACAAGAGGTCTGTAACCTACATTAGACTGGCAGCAGATCTAGCCACATAGATCTAACCCTACACCTAAAGGAGCTGGAGAAAAAACAGCAAATAAAGCCTAAACCCAGCAGGAGAAGAGAATTAATAAAGATTAGAGCAGAAATCAATAAAATAGAAACCAAAAGAATAGTAGAACAGATCAATGAAAGTAGGAGCTGGTTCTCTGAAAGAATTAATAAGATTGATAAACCCCTGGCCAGACTTATCAAAAAGAAAAGAGAAAGGACCCAAATAAATAAAACTATGAATGAAAGAGAAGAAATCACGACCAACATGGAAAAAATACAAACAATTAAAAGAACATATAAGCAACTATATGTCAAAAATTAGGCAATCTGGAAGAAATGGATACATTCCTAGGGAATATAAACTACCAAAACTGAACCAGGAAGAAATAGGAAACCTGAACAGACCCATCACCAGCAAGGAAATGGAAGTTGTAATCAAAAATCTCCCAACAGGGGCACCTGGGTGACTCAGTGGGTTGGGGCCTCTGCCTTCGGCTCAGGTCATGATCCCAGGGTCCTGGGATCAAGCCCCGCATTGGGCTCTCTGCTTGGTGGGGAGCCTGCTTCCCCCTCTCTCTCTGCCTTCCTCTCTGCCTACTTGTGATCTCTCTCTGTGTCAAATAAATAAATAAATAAATAAAATCTTAAAAAAAAAAAAATCTCCCAACAAACAAGAGTCCAGGGCTGAAGGCTTCCCAGGGAAATTCTACCAAACATTTAAAGAAGAATTAATACCTATTCTTCTGAAGCTGTTTCAAAAAATAGAAATGGAAGGAAAACTTCCAAATCAGTTGAATTTCTATGCACTAACAATGAGACAGAAGAAAGAGAAATTAAGGAGTTGATCTTATATACAATTGCACCAAAACCCATAAGATACCTAAGATTAAACCTAACCAAAGAGACAAAGGATCTGTACTCAGAAAGCTATAGAACACTCATGAAAGAAATTGAGGAAGACACAAATAAATGGGAAAACATCCCATGCTCATGGATTGGAAGAACAAATACTGTTGAAATGTCTATTCCTATACATAGATCAATCTATACATTTAGTGCAATCCCTATCAAAATACCATCAAGTTTTTTCACAGAGCTGGAACAAATAATCCTAAAATTTGTATAGAAACAGAGAAGACCCCGAATAGCCAAAGGAATGTTGAAAAAGAAAACCAAAGCAGGTGGCATCACAATTCTGGACTTCAAGCTCTATTACAAAGCTGTAATCATTAAGACAATATGGTACTGGCACAAAAACAGACACATATATTAATGGAACAGAGTATAAAACCCATAAATAATCCCTCAACTCTATGGTCAACTAATCTTCAACAAAGCAGGAAAGAATATCCAACAGAAAAAAGATAGTCTCTTCAACAAATGGTGTTGAGAAAATTAACCACATTCAAAAGAATGAAACTGGACCATTTCCTTACACTTTCCACAAAAACAGACTCAAAATGGATGAAAGACCTAATATGAGACAGGAATCCACCAAAATCTTAGAGAAGACCTCGACTGCTAGACTTCTTGCTTGACACGTCTCCAAAGGCAAGGGAAACAAAGGCAAAAATGAACTATTGGGACTTCATCAAGATAAAAACTTTTACACAACAAAGGACAGAGTCAACAAAATCAAAAGACAACTGACAAAATGGGAGAAGATATTTGCAAATATCTTAATAAGATAAAGGGCTAGTATCCAAAATCTATAAAGAACTTATCAAACTCAACACCCAAGGAACAAATAATCCAACCAAGAAATGGGCAGAAGACATCAACACACATTTCTCCAACGAAGATATACAAATGGTCAAAAGACACATGAAAAAATGCTCGACATCACTCAGCATCAGGAAAATATAAATCAAAACCATGATGAAATACCACCTCACACCAGTCAGACTGGCTGAAATTAACAAGCCAGGAAATGATATATGTTGGAAAGGATGCAGAGTAAGGGGAACCCTCTTACCCTGGTAATGGGAATTCAAGCTAGTGTGGCCACTCTAGAAAACAGTATGGAGGTTCCTCAAAAAGTCGAAAATAGAGTTACCCTATGACCTAGCAATTGCACTACTAGGTATTTACCCCAAAGATACAAATGTAGTGATCTGAATGGGTACCTGCACCCCAATGTCTATCACAGCAATGTCCACAATAGCCAAACTATGGAAAGAGCGCAGATGTCCACAGATGAATGAATAAAGAAGATGTGGTATGTATATACAATGGAATACTAATCAGCCATCAGAAAAATGAAATCTTGGGGTGCCTGGGTGGCTCACTGGGTTAAAGCCTCTGCCTTCGGCTTGGGTCATGATCCCAAGGTCCTGGGATCGAGCCCCGCATCAGGCTCTCTGCTCAGCAGGGAGCCTGCTTCCACCTCTCTCTCTCTGCCTGCCTCTCTGCCTATTTGTGATCTCTGTCAAATAAATAAATAAAATCTTTAAAAAAAAAAAAAAAAGAGGGACCCTGGGTGACTCAGTTGGTTGGACGACTGCCTTCGGCTCAGGTCATAATCCTGGAGTCACAGGATCAAGTCCCGCATCGGGCTCCCAGCTCCACGGGAAGTCTGCTTCTTCCTCTTTCTCCTCGCTCATGCTCTCTCTCACTGCCTCTCTCTCAAATAAATAAAATCTTTTTAAAAAATTTAAAAAAAAAGAAAAATTAAATCTTGCCTTTTGCAATGAGGTGGATGGAACTAGAGGGTATTATGCTAAGTGAAATAAGTCAGTCAAAGAAAGACAATTATCATATGATCTCACTCATATGTGGAATTTAAGAAACAAAACAGGATCATAGGGGAAGAGAGAAAAAAATAAAACAAGACATAAACAGAGAGGGAGACAAACCATAAGAGACTCAATCATAGGAAACAAATTTGCTGGAGGGTAGGGGGTTGGAGGGATGGGCTAATTGGGTGATGGGTATTAAGAAGGGCAAGTGAAGTAACCAGCACTGGGTGTTATATAAGACTGATGAATGCTGACCTCTACCTCTGAAAGTAATAATACATTATGTTAATTAATTACATTAAAAAATAAAAATAAAGGAATTTACACCTCCCTGAAAGGTGCCCTCCACCCTTTCCCACATGATAAGTAGATGACAAAAACCTGATTGGGTGACAGGTGCACAGAGTGTTAATCAGATTAAAACAGAGCCAACAAGCCCCTCAAACCCCCAGACTTAGAAACTCTACTCGCGGGGCGCCTGGGTGGCTCAGTGGTTAAAGCCTCTGCCTTCGGCTCTGGTCATGACCCCAGGGTCCTGGGATCGAGCCCCACATCGGGCTCTCTGCTCCGCAGGGAGCCTGCTTCCTTCTCTCTCTGCCTGCCTCTCTGCCTACTTGTGATCTCTGTCAAATAAATAAATAAAATCTTTAAAAAAAAAAAAGAAAGAAACTCTACTCGCAACTCTTTAAGGGCCCCTCCATCTTCAGGAGATTTGAACTAATGCTCAATAATCTTTGGTTTGCTACCCATCAAAAACGCCAAACAAACAAAAACAAAATGAAGTATCTGTTTGTAGTAATAAGAAATTAAATTGTTTGATCTATTATTCCTAATGTTTCCAAACTCCACTTTTTTCCGGAACATGTATATTTGAGAATGTTGGACTGTGCAAATCCTGACAAGGTTAACCATGCCAGTTGCATCGTGAGAGCCAACATCTATTGATGAGAGAAGTAATTAACTGCTTTAAAAAATAAACAAACTCAAACTACGGAAAAATTCTAACTCTGGTACAAAGAATGTTTTATGAACCACTTCAGAGAAAGTTGCCTACATGATGCCCCAACATTCCCAAATATTTATTATATATTGTCTATTCCTACAAACAAGGATGTTCTCCAAAACAAATAAAATTCAACCAAAAAATGATTTTAATACAGAAGAAATTAATAGTGATATACAAATACTATATGACCCTCCATCAGCATTCAATTTTCTAGTTGTCCCTATAATGTTCTTACAACAAAAGAATCCAGTTCAGAATCATATGTTGAACTTGTCATTTCTCTTTAATCTCTTTGGTCTTTCCTAATCATCATGACCTTGACACTTCAAAGATTACAGGCCAGTTATTTTGTGAAATTTCCCTCCTATCAGGGTTTACTATCTCCTTGTGATTAGATTCATACTATGTATTTGGGACAAAAATACCACAGACATGATGTTGTGTTCTTCTTTGGGATGCTATCAGGGGGCATACACCTCAATTTGTCCCCTTACTGATATCACTTGTTTTATTTAAGGTGGAATCTTCCAGGCTTCTCCACTGTATCAGCTCTCTTTTCCTTTTTGTAATAAGTATTTTGTGGGGAGATATTGAGACAATGTAAACATCCTATTCCTTGTCATATTTTCAATTTGCTCATTCATTTATATCAGTGTGGACTTCATGGTTTCCTATTTTATTCAACGGGCTATAATTCATTACTAAAATTATTGAGTTTGATACTCAAATTGTACCCAATTTGCCCGCAAAGAGCCTCTTCACTCTGGTTCCTGTGTCCCTTTGGCATATCCTCCTCATTCTTCAAGCACTTTCTTACTTTGGGGCACAAAAACAAATTTCAACTTCATTTTGTTCTCTCTCTGTGCCAGCCATAGAAACAGACATTTCTCCAGGGATCCCTGGTTTCTTGTAGGAAAGTTAGGAAGCAGTATCTGTGTGCTATATGTGCTCAATGCAATTGAGGTGTCCCTGCTTCCAAGTCCACATATATAACCATGTGTTCACAATATGACTCCTAGAGGTTTCACTTCTTCTATTCCATAACTGCAACTCCTTTCTCCGACAATGAGAAACCTAGCTCCCATTATCCTTATCGTAAGCACTTATTTAATCAGAGTCCAATGTCAACACCCTCCTCATTCACACTGGCTCTTTCTTCATCAGCCCTCTCACATTTCCCCCAGTTTCCCCACCATGAAAATGTCCTTCTTTCCTCACCCCAAAATCCTGCACTGGGCAGCTACCTTCCCCAAAGCATGGACACCCTAATCAGACCAGTCAGGGGCAAACTCAGGGCCACTGCACTCCCCCCTATTCCCTGACAGAGGCCTACATCGCTCAAGCCCATTGACCAACTCTTGCACTGGATTTCCATCAACTTCTTTAGCAGTTCATATTGTCCTAATAAGATATTGTAATCTAAATGGACTTTCTGGGGGCTCAGAGTCTCCAGAAAGTGGGGGGGGCGGCCACAAGTCGAGTAGACCCTGCTAATAGGGCCTGCAGGAGACGGTCCACTCCTTTGCTGCACCTGGCCTGCCCTACTGAGAGCTGTCACCCAGCTATAGATACAATGTAAATGTGGGGAATTGGCTGCTTCCATGCACTGGGAAGTCTGCACTAAGGGCCTCTGCAACCTTCAAAACCCTTTCTGTTGTAAATCCTGACTTTCCCCAAGCCATCCTTTCTTAAGTTCAGCTCAAGACAGAAATTCCAGGGTGTAGCTGTCATTGGTGCCACGAAATGGAACCATCCTCTCTGCCCACCGCCACCCTGCCTGCTATTTTACCATGCACCATTTAGAGACCAGGGAACAGAGAAGGGAAGTCCTCTATGGAAGAGTTTGCTTGACTATAGATCTAATATTTCAAATGTGGCTAAAGATACCATGGTCTTTTGCCATTAAATGCCTGAAGGTGAAACTGAGTGAACTTAATGTATCTAGGAGAGTAATTATGAGACAATTTTGATTGCCAGATCATCCTTTCTAAATTAGAAATTGTTCAAAGCAGAGTCATGCTCATAAACATTTAACATTTTATACTAATTTTTATTTTATGCCTATAATAAAAATGATTTAACTGTGTTGTTGTCTTCTATTTGAAAGGTTTGGAAATGCCTGTGCTTTGACTATTAAATTTTTGCCTCTCAGACACTTATTCAGAAAGATGTCATTTCTCAGTTTGCTTCTTCTTACATTTCAACAATAATGATACGGTTAAGAGAAAAACTTGCCACACTCTGGGAACTTAAATAACTGTGAGAACATTCCAGTCACAGGTTTGGATTTGTTCATATGAGGTGTAAGTTTGTCACAGTCTTTGCAGGTTTCTGTTTCTCAGGAATCATCTTTTATTTTGATAACTGCCACACAAACTCCATCTCCAGAGGCTTCCAGGGAGGAGCTCTAGTCTTCCTGTGGTGTCTGAGATCACTCAGATATACAGAACATTCTAGCAACTCCAACGTGGGGCCCAGAGTTCATGTAGGTGTGATTGAGAACTCAGACAAATTATCTACTGATACTACAGGGCATTTCCCTTGTTAACAATTTTTTTTAAGTTCCTCAAATCCAGATCATTTACATTTTTTGTTTTATTTTTGCCTATTTGTGTCAGCTGTAAAACTTTTTTAACCTGGTTGGCTGTGAGGGGAAGCAAATGCCTAGAGCACAGCCACCAGCAATGCTGAAGCATTTTCCATCTCCGTTAGGAACCAACCTGACTAGAGGAAGTAAGAGAAAATGATTCTTCATGTTTCTTAGCTCAAGTTGGGATGCCTGCCCTCAGCCGCTACATATCTCAGCTCAAAGGGCCTTCAAAGGTCTGCATGGGTGCAGGTTCCTCCTTGAAGACATCTCTGATCACCAGAGCCGGAAGCAGCCCTCTCGTCTTCTGAAGAACTGCTGTCCTTCTGGTGCCTTCTGAGTGACCCTCACCAACTCGAACAAATTGAGAGGACCACCCTGGTGTTTGTGCCATCTTCTGATCTCTCTGGGTAATTCTAAGCAATCTGAAGCCAGGTACAGGTACAGAATTCGGCCCCGGATCTCTTGCTGTGCATCAGTGCACATAAACAGTTGTTGAATGAATGAAGGAGAGAATCCAGAGTTCTAGAGAGGAAAACCTATGTACAATGGAGTTACTGCATGGGCAACTGATCGGCATCCTTCATATCTCAAGAGCGAGGAGCCTGAGCTAATGGGGAAGAGAATGTCTAGGCAGGCAAGGATATTCCTATATTTCCCTGAAATCCCTTCAGCTTGAAGATGTCCATGAAGAATCAGAGAAGTATTCTCTGTTTCACAGTCTGGACTCAGGACTGGGATGTGAAATGTTCAAATAAAAGCCCAAATCTTTAACAAGGAAAAAGAAATAGTCACGTTTGTTTACTAAAGACAGAAACAGGATGAGATGCAACAGAATGATGAGACAGGAGGGCCTGGGGCACTCTGATGGAGGCACCCCCCCAGCCCCACCTGGCCGCCACACGCTGACCTATACAACGTCAATAATGCACACACCTGATGAGCAGCTCAATCACTTAGGTTGTACTCACCATCCTGAACCTGCTCTGTCATGGTCTGACTCACTGTGATCATGGGGCTCCTTTGTCTCTCCTCCCAATTGTGTGGAGTGGTTCTCTGGCCTCCATTTCACAGAGCTGGCTTTGGATGCTCTCCAGCGACTCTGCTCCCTGCTTACAAAGAACTGGGCTGAGAGGGCAAATTGGGACCAGAGAAGTTTTTTTGGAACTTCTTTTGGCTACAAGCCTAAAAGGCCATTAAACCTAAAAGCCATGTAATTTTTCTGCCAGGCAGAGAATGGAGTAAGGATCTGGTTCTACTTACGAAGTAAGATTCCTGCTTTTGTGGGAAGTTTGTGGTAGAGACAACCCATTCTGTGTTTTTAGTTTAAAAATGATTTCCTCTGCTCTGCTAGGTGAATAAATAATTGTGCTCCATTATGACAGAAATAGTCATTTTGTTCACATAAGAAAGCCTCTGGCATCTTGGAAATGGCAGACAATAAAGCATCCGTGCTGGGTATCAATAAGTCTTAACTTTTCCAAGTGTGTATCTTTGAAAAATGTTAAAGAATAAAGACATCTGGTAAAGGTCAAATTCATGTTCTTATTTAAGGCCTCTGTTCATTTGACATTTTGGTTGAGGAAAGACAGTTTCTCTGCTACTCAGAGAGGAAGTAAAAGTTGTCTAATGGCAGATGTAGTGCCGCTGTTAAACAAAACCCTAATATTAATTTCCTCTCTGTTCTAAATCACTGGGGGTTGATGGGACAGCTTAGTCTTTGCCAGATGAAGGAAGACAAACAGTAAAGAAAAAACATTTCCTTATCCCTGAAAAGACAAACACAAAAACCATACTCAATGAAACATTTTTGACAGACGTCATTAGTTTTAACACACACACAGAAATACGCAACCTGAAAGATGGTGTTAGAGAAAAAAGGCAACAAAATTTTGGCCAAACATCCTACAGATCTCAAATTTTGTGCTGGCTTGGAGAAAGAGAGTATCTGACAGAGACACTCGTGAGTCCGGACAGCCTGACTTAATTGCTGCTTTATAATGACAGTCACTTAGACTAGTTGAAGACCTTAGAGGGAAAAGTCATCATCAAAAAGTACCTCAAATTGGTTTCTACCTCTCCTCCTCCAGCCACTCAATCCCTGGTACAGAGTTATTAAGGCATCTGGAAGGCCTGGCCAGTTGGACTGCTATGCTGAGACACTCTGCTGAGCCTGCTTGGGGTTGGGTCTGGAAGTCCCGACCTCTGATGGCCTCTGGGCACAGGCCAGCATCACTCCACCTGCCTACTTGCCAACACAGTCAGTCCTGGCATCCCCTACACCAAATCCTCCCTGACTCTCCGGCAGCCAGGAAGCAATCATGCTTCTGCTGAGTTTAATTCATCTTCCTCTTACAGACGGTGTTTAAGACTGGCTGGCAAAGATCAATGCCTCTCTTGCGTGCTTTAGACCAAAGAGGAAATGAGCAGAGATGTTTTTAGTTTACTGCAGCTCTAACTGTCTTTGTACAACTTTGTCTTCCCCACCTTGACCCACAGCAGTTACCTCATTTGGACCATGGCTGGCATTAGTGGATTGAGTTCTATTTAAGAAAAATCACCTGCCCAACTGCCTGGTCCTTGACATGATTATTCCAGCTGAGATATTCTGTTACTCACAGGGCACTTACTGCAAAATCTTTATTCTCTTTTTATTGTATTTACTACATGTTCAAGTTGCCAGAAAAAAATTCTTTTATATAAGGCCATTGGTATATCTTTTTTTAAACAAGAATGATCTAAAACTTTATTTAAATATTTATGGAAAGAGTAAAGGAAGAAATGATTGTTGCAAAAGTAATGCCTTTCAATATAATTTTCAAAAATTTGGTTTGCTACATTTTAAGGGTATATGCTCTGCACCTGTTGTTGATATATAGGAAAGAGGGTTTTTTTTTTTTCTTCATGAAAGAAGGGAAAGAACCAGAAAGAGTCCAGAATGAGGGTTTTAATGAGCAAATACTTGGAAGTTGTGAGCATCACCATGTGTTCAGAGGGGGAAGGGGCAGGGAATGGAATGCCTTGCCTCAGCTATAGAGAGAGGAGAATCAACATTTTCGGAGTTTTGCCTGAAAGGGTCACCTATATTCATTGTCACTATGGAAATTGTCTTCCTATCAGGGTACAAGGATCCGGGGTTGCCACCACAAAGGACACCTTTGTTGAAGACTCTTAATGTTTTATTGGAATTTCTGAGCAGCACACGTTTTGATGAACTCCATATAATATTTTCCGACTATTAACCACTAAATATGTTAGGGTTGATGACACAAGAGAGCCCTTCTTCCTTCCCCCAACATCTCCCTCTCTCTCTAAAAAATTCACAGGTAAAGCCCTCATACTGTGATAGGCCATGGTTTTTTCTGTTTTAAAGCAATGCTGGGACGGGGGTGGGAGCTGGCCTACCCAGGGTGTGTTTCAAGAAGGTCATGATTTCTGACCTTAGAGAAGCACTTCATTACAAAGAAGAGGCAATTCTAGAAAACAAATTTGGAATGCTCTCTAAGGTCTCTCTACCTCTAACATGCCCAAATTCATTGTGTAATTTATTGTTGTTTGCTATTTGGATACCCTTCACTGAGTGGTGAGCAAAAGAGGCAATTTTTTATTTTTTTTCAATAAGTCAATAATAGAAAAAAATTCCTATGCATTCTAACCTATTTGGTCTCCCACAATGTCCTTTAATTTGAAAGAAAATGAAGAATTATTCTAGAAATTCACCAAAAAGAATTTAATGCCAAATGAGCAGAGCTGTTTTGTTTCTGCTAGTGGTGCAATATTTTCTCATGGTTATGTTCTTGAAACATGAATCTGTGATAGTTTAAGAGCTGAATACATAATTTAATACTGCCCAAGGCCAGCATTAGCTAAAGCAGATGTTTGTGAAAGATGCATGTCTTTAGTGGAGGGCTGAGCTGTCCTAATTCGGTCCATTTCACTCTGCCTCCCATTCAGTGCTCTCTTCTGCAGTGATGAAGCCTGAGAATGCCCCCCTTAACGGTGGCCCAGAAGGGCCCATTATACACGACATAAAGCTGCCCAAAATGCAGAAGCTGGTTGTCTTTCAGGGTTGTTTTATGTATCCAACTATTGATGTGTCATTGAATCCCTGGATCTCGCAATGGGAAGATTCTCAGAAGGTTACTGGTTCTCTTGATGCCTGCATCCTTTATAATATCCCAGCAGTGACAGGAAACTTTCAGAGCCATACACTTGTTCTGTGACAACACAATCCTCACAAGAAAGCAGTTTGACAGTGGTGACCAAGAGTGGCAATTCTGGAATCCTAACTCAACTCTGTATTCACTGTGTGACCCTGAGCTAGTTAATGTAACTTCTCTGTTTTCTCATTTACCTCACAGGGTTGTTTTGAGGCTCCAGTGAGATAATGGATAGAAAATCCTTACCATGGTGTCTGAAATACTGGAAGGACTAGATAAGTGGAGGCCATTACCACAGTTTAATTTTTTAAAAATATTTTATTTATTTATTTGATAGAGAGATCACAAGTAGACAGAGAGGCAGGCAGAGAGAGAGGGAAGCAGGCTCCCCACCGAGCAGAGAGCCCGATGCGGGGCTCGATCGCAGGACGCTGAGATCATGACCTGAGCTGAAGGCAGAGGCTTAACCCACTGAGCCACCCAGGCGGCCCCACAGTTTAATTTTTAGTCAATGTCCTTTTCCCTGGAATTTTCCCCTGGATTCTAGTTGTGCCCCTGGAGCTAGCTAGCTGCAGAAAGCAAACCTAACCTCTCTCCCACATACCTGTTATCCCAGTACTTGAAACATTCATCCTTTCCAACTCTTTTCCTTCCATCCTTTGGACTCTTTATTCCAATCATCCCAAATTACTCTCATCTCTCTGCCCACTGTTCTCGGTTATCCCTGGGCCTTTGCACGTGTTCTTTCTCTCAGCCTTGGCTTCTTCCTCCATCACTTCCCCCCTTTTGGCCTCATCAATCCAATTCAAACTTCAGGTCTCAACTAAGGTGTCCCTTCTGCAATAAGCCTTCCCCGATCCCTGACACATTTCCCAGTACCAACTTCCCTTCACTTCCCCAAGCACTACTTCAGTTTTGTAGGAAGAATATATAAGGAAACAATTAGGCAGAGGTGGAGGAAAAGAAGCATATGCATCATTACTTGGAATTGAACTACCCTGCAACAACATGGAGACTGAATTAAAGGCCCTAACTGAAGAGAATATTTATAGTGGTTTTCTATCTCTGGAGGCTGTGACTTTACCTCTCAGTGGCTGAAAGCATTGGTCTCCATGAGGCAGGTGGTGTCATCTTCATTTCTAATCTGTAGAGACTGGCAGTGTCTGGCACATAGTTTGCTGCTCACCAGGTATTTCACAAACATGTCAGCAGACTTCTTTTCTGAGAGCTTTCACATCCCTTTTCTGATCTCCCCATCTTAACAAAACTGGGAAGCCCTCATAGCATTTTCACTATCAACTTTCTTTGAGGAGGAATCAACTGAGAACTAAGGAGTATTGGCTTATGAATGACAAATCAAATCCTAAGTATTCAGAGGCCTAATCCAAAGGTTCTTCCATGACATGGATGTCTCTCCCTTTCCTTCCCCAATTGCAGTTGGAAGGCTACAGACCTATAGCTCAACAAACAAAAAGTTAAACTGATAAATAAATGTCTGCATAGGTCCTTTCTCTCTTGAAGAGAGGAAGGATTATACCCACCATCTTTATTTCACACAGAGGGAAAGCCAGGAAGGCAGCTCTCTGGTATCATGAAACAGTAAGAGGTCAGGTGTAGTTTGTACCAACCCAGTTTAACCTAATTCTGGACCTTACTCAAGTATTACATGGTCACTTGGAAAACCAAAGCTTGATTTTCACACAGTATCTGATATTGGTTATACCAGCTAGTGCCAGCTATGTCCTTCTCTTAGCTAGGATGGTCTCATTATTCTGTGGGTTCTTCTAGGAAACAAACAAAAGCAGGGGACCTTTAAAAAATTTTTTTTAATTTATTAGAGAGAGAACACACGTGTGTGCATGCACATGAACAGAGAGAGGGGCAGAAGATGGAGGGGGAGGGAGAGGGATAAGCAGACTCTGCACTGAGAGTAGAGCCTGATGTGGTGCTTGATCCCACGACCTTGAGATCACACCCAAGCCAAAATCAAGAGTCTGCCACTCCGTTGCTCAACTGACTGGACCACCCAGGCACCTCCCTTTTCTGTCCTGAAGGCACTTTGCCTAGCCAGACTGCAGCAGATGTAGGTTTTCTTACAAAACCTGCCTTGAAATTAGGAATGGGTCTTCATCTTCCTTTGTCTTTTGGAAAGACTTGAGCCTGAGCTGATCCTGAATACTGGGTGCCTAGAATTGGCTGAATTCTGACCAGGGCCAGAGAAACAACTGTTTGTTCCTTCTTGTTGTCACATTCTGGGCGTTCCCTCAGATGTATTAAGCCCAAGCCAGCAACATCCCTGGCCAAATGACAGGCTAAAGCCCACAGCTATCCTTTGATAGTTCTGAAATCCAACTGAAAAACCGTCATGAAGCTGGCATAAGGAGAAGCTGGAAGATAGACATAAATTGACTGCAGACCTAGCAGGAAGACTGAACTGTTGAGCCCAGACTAACCAGCCAAGAAGCCTATTTGGAGCTATGGCTATCCCAGAAGCCAACCAGGACAAATGGAGGAATCCACTGTCCCAGCCATACCCCAGTGGAGGAATGCATTTAGCCCAGCATAAAGGAAACATGGGAGGATAGAAAAGGAATCAACCGTGTTGAAGCAGAAGGCACCATCTCACAATAGTGTAGCCCAGATGGGTTATGAGCCCTTATCTCAGGAAGACTAAAATCAACATTTCAGAGGTGATGGCATCTGACCCCTGTGCCAGCAAGGGCAAGAAAAGACCATGGGATTTGGGGAGTGGAGAGGTGCAGAGACCACCATGAGACCTACTTATTATGAGCCTTTGCCAGTATGGTTTGGGAACCCCACCTGAGCATTAAAAAAAAAATTCAAATTTAGTCACCTGAGTTAGACTACAAATCAGAATATAGTTTGATCTTTGGTCATTTGTCAAGATCACATATGCACTGATCTGAAATTCTATGCAAATACTGTGGCCACTGAACTACAGTAAGTGTAAAAGCTTTAACTGTATAGTAAGTACAGTTAGTAAGTAAGACAGTAACTTATAGCTCAACAATGTAAAATTAAAAAAAAAAAACCCTTCTTAAACCCAGCTACTTCTAGTTGTAAATAGTTAAATTCATGCTTGGTTTAAGTAAGTCTCCTTTCACCTCAAGAAGCAGCTTTGGGGCTTTGCTGGACCACAGATGAGACAAGGGCAAGCCAAAATGAACTGGCTGATGGAACACCACATTGGCATAAACTAAACAAAGAAAGCAAAAGACTCACAATTGAGTTTCAGGAAAATAAGTGCTATCACTTGCAAAATACTGGGATGCTAGATGTCAAAATTTGATCTGCAAGGTTCAAGGGCTTACAGAGAAGCCTGCACATGTAAAAATATGATCTCCAGAGTGTAGCCAGGATTACAGAGCTTACTGCGGAAGTGGTAACATACTCCCAGCTTCCTTTCTCTGAGAAATAATTTTACATTATGACTGTTTGTGAATAAAATGTAGTTCTATTGCATAATATCATCATCAGAGCCATCTTCCTCTGTGTCCAGGCATCTGAATTACATCCGCAATATGCCTTCAGGCATATTACATACAATTAGGAAATCTTCTTTAGTAGCTCATTTTTTCCCAAATATGTAATTTTGGCTGAATGATATTAAGGGATTTAAAAAAAAAGATATCATTACATTAACTGAAATTATTACTATTTTAATTTGCCTGCAAAGCCTTTATTTCAAGTATCATTTCTTGTAACTTGTAACTCAGTGGGTATCATAATCCTGATAGAATTTTAGCTACTTGATAGCCTGAGACATTTGGGGGGAATCATTCCCAACAGAAAATCAGTTTAATGAGCACTTCTGGTGTTAACTGTGAACAGCTATTTTCCACACTCTTAAAGTACATGACTAAACCAGGGACTCATGCCACCTTTTGTAATGTAACACCTGGTGTTCTGTTCCTCCCCCTCCTGACCCTAACAATCATCCTCTAGTAACGCCTAGCCAATTTATGGAATTGATGGACTCCAGAGAAAGTGGAGGAGCTGAGCCAGCTTCTTGAAATAGCAAGTTTTAAGGTGAATTTCTGAAACAACCACTTTAAAGTGCAATACAATGAAACTTTCTCTTACAATTTTCAGCCAGCTAAGCCTTTGCCAAAAGGGTATTATTTGTTGAAGAAAGTGACATCCCTGGGAATGCAGAAAGAAAATCACTGATAGAAATAGAAATATCTAACCACTCACTATATTTTCTCTTCAGCTAAAACACGGTGAAAACCTGGGACACGGTGTTCTGTGAAATGGTAATTCTACATCCGAGGCGCCTGGGTGGCTCAGTTGGTTGGGTGTCTGATTCTTGATTTTGGCTCAGGCCATGATCTTAAGGTTGTGGGATTGAGCCCTGCATCAAGATCTGGACTCGGCGGGGTGCCTGCTTCAGATTCTCTCTCTCCCTCAGCCCCTTGCCACTCACCCCTGGCTCATTTGCTCTCTCCCTCTGTAAAATGAATAGGTAATTCTTAAAAAAAAAAAACAAAAAAATCATACAACCTACATATTGCAGTCTTATGGTCAAGGTAATGCTTGGAATTTCTCCCCTCTGCTCTAAACACAGCAATGACAAAATATGCAACCAGCATTTCATATGTATTTTACAAATTACATTATATATTAAATATATATTATAAATTGAAAAGTATGGCTATGCTAAAAAATAAAATGAGCTAAACATCCTGATGGACCAAAAACTGAACTACAAAGCAGAAAGTGTGTCATGAGCCAGAGACCTACAAAGCTTTAACACTGAAACAGACATGGGAATAAAGACCTGATTCCTGTGGGACAGCCTGGACAGGAGCATCCTGTGCCCATCTGGGGACCAGTGCTTTACTTCCTGCATACAATCAAGGGCTAATCATGCTTTCTAACACGTGAAACAAGCCAGATAGAGCTCCAAGTGCTGTTCCCTGACTGTGGCAGCACTTGGACCAGGCTGCCCACTAGTCCCCTTGGCCAACCTTGGGACAGCACCAATATCACTGTGAGACTAGATATGGAATTACCAGGTTAAAACCTAGGGTCCCAGTGAGCTTCCTTGTGTCCACAAACAGGTTGACAAAGTGATGAAAGTATATAGAGCAGGGGAAAACCCTACTCAAGATGAACCCACAAGCTAAAATGTCAAAGCTCATGAGAAAAAAATAGCAGTGAAAAAGGCAGCCAGCAATCTTAACTATCAGCTATGTTGGTTTCTTAGTGCTGCTTGAACAAATTACCCCAAACTTAGTGGCTTAAAACACCAACTTATTGTTCAAGTTTGTAGTTCAAAAGTCTGAACTGGCTTTCAGTGGGCTAAAATCTAGGTGCTAACGGGGCTGATTCCTTTCTAGGGAGAATCGACTACCTTGCCCTTTCCAGCTTCTAGAGGTTGCCTGTATTTCTTGACTCATGGCTCCTCTCCATCTTTAAAGCCAACAACAGTGGGATGAGTATTTCTTACACTGCAACACTCTGAACTCTTCTTCTACGTCTCCCTTCCACATTTAAAGACCCTTGTTATTATCCATGCCCACATGGATAATCCAGGATAATCTCTCTGTCTTAAAGTCACCTGATTAACAACCTTAATTCTACCTGCAACTTTAATTCTCCTTTGCCATGTAATGTAACATACAGTTTCCAAGCATTAGGATATAAACATCTTTGCAGAAGAACATTATTCTGCTTACCACATCAGGACCTATTTACTCCTGACAATTGGAAGTAATAGAACAATCTGAAATGACTTTAAGAAAACTAGTATATGATCTCCAAAAAGATAAAAGAAGGAATTACACTAATTTTTTAAAAATGGGAAACTATGACGAACTTTATGCATGGCTAACCAGTAGTAGAAAATGAGTCTACGGGTATCGAAGTAGATTTGGTAAACTATCTCAACTCTGTTCTAACCTCCTATTAGAATGCTTTCAGATAGGAAAGACTAGAAAATTAAAACAAAACAAAACATTCATTTCCCAGGCTCCCATACAGCTAAAGAAGCCATTTAGGTTTGGCCAATGAGATGCACGCTTGTGAGACTTGTACATGGAGCCAAGTTCAGGGGAGGGAGAAGTGATGATGCAGGAGACCTCCATTTTCCTCTCATGGATTGAATAGGCACAGTATGGCCCTGAAGCGGCCTCCTTAGCGGACTGCAGCCTTGGTGGCAAACTCCTGGAGCCAACAACTGGGGTGGTGGCTTCCTGATGCCTGGAAAGCAGCTGAAGTCCAAGATCTGCAGTGATCCTGGGGGTGGCATTGCTGCTGCAGCTTCCTAATTCAGTGCCCTTGGAAGCTAGGGTCTGCAAAATTGTCCTTGGAGTTGTTCCTGGAGGTCAGTGGAGAGCCTGCTCTTCTCAACCTTCTAATGAATATTTAAGTTCTGAATTCCCTGTAAAGCACGTTTTTTGGCCTAAAATAGTGAAAATGCCTCGTGTTATTTACAATGGTGTTATATGCACAACAAATACAATGTGTTATATGCACAACATACATTTCCCAAAACTGAGGACAGGATGCTATTAATTGTGCTTTCTTTGCAAGACTTAGTGGTACTCAGTGATCTTTCTCCTGTCACTACAAATTTGCTACTAGGTACAAGTAAACAAGGTGTGCAGTAACTAACTTTAGCTTAAATTATAAACAAGTGACTTTACAAAGTTAAAAGTATGTCACTGAACAGCTGTAAGAAGATAAAATGACTTTCTAGGGAGCAGCATAATCCCATTTTTCATTTTAATAAAACAAACTTCGTGGAATTGGGTAGAATGAAAATAGACCTTAAGTAATAGATAGGGGCCACAGCAGCATTTGGCTGACAGTATTGACAAATTATCTCTTTCTAGTCTCTGGATGGTATCTGTCAGGTTAGCAAGAAAGAATCCATTTTTCTGATGACTTCTTTATTCCAAATGGGGCGTTGCAAAGGGAAAAGCTCAGGACTTATGCATTTTCAATATTCTGTCATCAGAAAAAGAGTTACATGGTCATTTGGGGAGGGCTTATTGGACAAGGTCCCTCTTTCTCCGTGGACTGGCCAGTGCTGTCATAGGAAAGCTTTGTTGTATTCCTTCACTCAAAGAATTCTTCATGAGTGTCAGTGCATCAAGATAAGAACCTAGTCCAGAATGTTGGTTTTCTCTTTTTTTTTCAGTCCAGCTATTTAGAAAAATAATGACAGTTTCTTTGACTTGTTGACTAGAATCAAGATAGCTAAGAGCTACTCCTAGAGAAAATGCTCTGGTCGTTGCTACCACTGTCATCTTTTCCCAAAGCAAATTCCAAATTCCAAAGTCTGAATTTACTTTCACAGCTTTCTCACATACTTCCTGAGATCATAAACTAAGACATATACCACATCCTGTGTCTTTTTATTTCAAGATCACGATATGAACTCAACCAGAGAAGAGACTTCCAATTACTTTCCGGCCTAGCAACTATTTCTGTTAAGAATATTTTGCATGCTATTTTCTTTAAAATCGATTTTTCAAAAATAATATATGTTGCCAGAGGATGGTGAGTCAATGACAATAATGCTTGAAGCAAAAAAAAGATTTTTAAGAGAGAAAAATCTGAAAAAAGTGCCAATTATTTCACTGAAAAATGATAACTTATATTGCAATTCTGTAGCTCTGTTGTAGGCCAGTCATCTTTAATAGATGCAGAGCCTCCCTATCACTAGGGACATTGTGGTGGCACAGATGGTACTGTACTGTGAAGGGGGCGATGGGATGCCTGGGGAGGACATTGAAAATACATGTGCCCATTGTATACCATTCTGAGCTCCTTCTATTACCTCTTAAAGTGAGAAAATGGGTTTCACTGCCTTATCCTTATTTGAGATTTTGATCCAAAATGCATTCTATATCTCAAATTTGGCCAAGTATTCCTAGGACAGAAATACACAAAAATTCTCATTTAGAAGTACTGAGCAGGGGATCAGAAGGTAAGCAAAGAATAAGTATGTCTAAGCATAGAAAATCAAAATATAGTTGAGCACCTAATTGGCCAACTGCCTTCTACCACTTCAACACTTGAATCTTCCTGGCTACTTGCACAGTATTATTAAGGTAGAATAAATTGTTTGACATGACTAGGTTTTAGGAAAATATGTGAAAGTCATTCAGGCAAAAAAATCAGTTTGAAATAGATGAAATTTTCCATCCGAGTGGCTTCTACCAGGAGAGAATGTTTCTAGGAGTGCAGTATTTTTAATCTTGTTTTAAAATAAATACTTTAATGTATAAATCACACAATTCTAAAGGCACTTCAATTTTATTTTCCTTTCGTTTTGAGGTTTTGGAATTGCTCTATGCAGTTCCAAGTAAAAGCTCTTAGATAAAACTTGCATGCCGAAAACCACCATCACAAATGTGCAAGTACAACTATAAATTTATACAACACTCAAGCTGTTTGTAGTTTGCAAAATTTGCTAATAAAATGCAGAAGTAGGGTTTCCATTTAACATTCTCTGGCACTGGCACTGCATGTATATCTTGGGTGCAGGCAAAAGATGGAAAATTCCATGCACAGAGAATCTTTTGTGGTTATGACAGTTTGCTAATATCTTAATGAGTGAATTATGATAATTATGAAAATCTTAGTTTTATATTATTTGTGAAGAGCATCTCTGTGTGTGTGTGAGAGAGAGAGAGACAGCCTTCCCATGGAAATAACAGCATTCTGAATCAGCAGCATTCAATGAGGAACATTTCATGGGCTAATAATACAAAATGGGTCTTAAACTGCTGCATATTAATCAAATTCATTAAAGTACATTCATTAATTTGTGTGTACAACAGCCAAACTAGGAATGTAGAATTTGCTGATTTTGCACAAAATACATACATTAATGAATACTAAAACTTCAAATTGAGTAATAGCTTTAACAATATTTTAATAAAGCAAAATTCTAAGTATTCTAAATATCTAATTGTTAATTATTTTCTTTTTAATAGTTCCACTTTCATTTCATTTTGTTATTTAGCTGTAAGTGGAAGAACAAATATGGGAGAAGAAAACAATTAAGAAATAAAAGTTAACCCCAGAAGATTTTAAAGAAAAAAAATAGAACATTAATATTAAATTTCCTACCTCTCCTTCCCATCATTTAGTTTGAAAATTGGTTCAGGGCACCTTAGACATGGTCTAAGAAACAAAGAAACATGACTTTGAAGCTAAATTCCTAGTCTTTCATTTCTTTTATGGGACTGGAAGCTGGAAGGGCAAGGCAGAGCAAAGGAAAACACAGCATTGTAGGGTGTGTACTAAAATGTCTGTAATTAATAGAAAATTTTTACATTTCTTCATAAATATTTCATTATATTTATTATTGATGATATTATTGATGATATTATATCATCATTATAAATAAATGATTTATTTATTTATAATATTATTATATTTATGAAGATATATATATCTTCATAAATCAATTTAAGACTTGTGTCAACAATCAATGACTATTGTCCCTTCAGCAGCATATATATAGATAATCTGTATCTGGAATGATACAGAAATTATTTAGCATGGCCTCTGCACAAGGATGACATGCAAATTTGTGAAGTGTTCTATATTAAAAAAAAGAAAAGGTAACTACGTGATGTAATTGATATTAATTAACTTGATTGCGGTGGTCATTTCAAAATGTATACGTATCGTTTAAATATACAAACTTGTATTTGTCAATTATCCATCCGTTTGTCAAATATAAATCAATAACTACCTTTCTAAATTTTCTAATATTACTTTTTACTTTGGATGTTAATTGCTCTGAAGGCAAGACTCCCTTCCTTGCCCTGAATAGCATTTAATACAATGCCTGGCAATATTTAACATTTAATATCCACTGAAGTTTTAAAAAGGTGTATGGGTGTCTTCAAGACTTCTCAGACCCCTTGATATGTTCATGTACATTGTATATGTTCATGTACACATGAATTGCCACCAGCTATGGACTCTGTGTCTAACAGTTGCTTAGTGCAAGACCTTCAAAGTGGAGAAAGTCAGTTAAACAAAGAAAGGAGGGTGGGTATTTGTAGGTCATGCTGGGTAACTGAACATAGTGGGGCTAGAACAGTCTCACCCAAAGGACTAGGGTGTTCCGTAGAACCCCATTCCTGTGTGATGTGGGGTAGGGAAAGACTAGTATGAAATTACTATACTTGATTCCAGACATATTGAGCTTTCTTCTTAATTAGGAAGTATCTGCCAATTTCTGACTTGCCTAAGAACATTGCTGTACGTTGGCATTTTCCAGAACTCCAGTGCTTTGTTGAGGTATGAGAGGGAAGGGGGGGAACGTTCTTTATTTCGCTGTTTGTAAAATGCTTCTGATTTTCTTGTGCTCTCAGTTTTACAATGTACATGAACATATCAAGAGGTCTAATAAGACTTATCCTGTTTTTTAACTGAGTCAATTTTTATTTATGACATAGAAGACAAACAGTTCATAAACTTCAGCACTTTAATTATCAGTGGAAATAACTGTTTTTCATCTTCTAGTTCAGAGACAGTATATCTAAAGAAGGCCAATTTATGATCAGCATCTTGACTATGATGTTGAAATCAAATGCTACCTTAGTGGGAGAAGAGACTCAATAGGAGCCAATGAAAAATGGAAAATTAGTTAAGGAAAATAAACTGCTTGGACTTAAGACGGGAAGTGTTTAGTGTAACAATCAGAATTATAACATTCAACACCCATCTGTGATTCAGCACTTAAATATTGCATGTGGCAAGTACATTCAATACTGGTCAGATGTTCACAGATGAGCTTTCTGAGTTCTACTTTTCTTTCCTCCTGTAGATCTAAAAGCATCCCAAAGTTGAGTAAGAAGGAGCCACAACTATTTGGGAAATGTAAATCAAAACCACAGTGAGATATCACCCCCCCCCATCTGTCAGAATGACTATTATCAA
This sequence comes from Mellivora capensis, assembly GCA_004024625.1. Taxonomy (NCBI): domain Eukaryota; kingdom Metazoa; phylum Chordata; class Mammalia; order Carnivora; family Mustelidae; genus Mellivora; species Mellivora capensis. Next base: position 27,953 of record PISX010009473.1, read on the forward strand.
AACGAAAGCAAGTAAGTGTTGTGGAAGATGTGGAGAAAAAGGAACCCTCATGCACTGTTAATGGGAATGTAAACTGGTGCAGCCATTATGGAAAACAGTGTGGAGTTTCCTCAAAAAGTTTAAAAAACTAGATCACATGATGCAGCAATTCCACTTCTAGGTATTTATCCAAAGGAAATGAAAATACTAACTGAAAAAAGATACATGCACCCTCATATTCACTGCAACGTTATTTACAATAGCTAAGACATGGAAGCAACCTAAGTCTCTATTGTTGGGTGAATGGATAAAGAAAATGTGTAAATATACAATGGAATACTACTCAGCCATAAAAAAGAAGGAAATCCTGCCATTTGCAGCAACAAGGACTGACCTTGAGGGCATTATGCTAAGTGAAATAGGTCAAAGAAAGACAAATACTGTATGATCTGGCTTACATACAGAATTTAAAACAAAACAAACCTGAACGCATGGATACAGAGAACAGACTGGTGGCTGCCAAAGGCAGGGGGTGAAATGTTCATCTTGTTCATGAATAAAAATTGAATCTGATGATATCACCCTGTGCCCTGTACTCCAATATGCTTTCTCAAGTGAGGAAGAAAGGGCCAGGTTCAAGGTGAGGATTACACACATCTCCAAGCCTTATGTAGTCATAAGGTGAGCCACAAGACTGTGATCCAAAGGACTACTGTCACTCACTTCTGCTGCAGAAGGACAACATTAAGAAACACTCATGCTTTACATAAATTCTACCTCATCCTACCTGGATGTTAGAAAACATCCTGAGCATGTTTTCTATTGTTATAGACAGTATGAATTAAGGGGAAAAACATGAGACAGAGCAGAAGATTTGAGTTCAAGTCCTAAATCTAATCATTCAATAATTATGTGACAGTGGGAAAATGAATTGACCTGAGTCCCTGTTTTCTTATCTGTAAAATGAAAAAACATTGAATGTTGTGGGAATGAAGTACTATCACACATATAAAAGCCCACTACAGGGGCACCTGGGTGGCTCAGTGGGTTAAAGCCTCTGCCTTCGGCTCGGGTCATGATCCCAGAGTCCTGGGATCAAGCCCCGCATCGGGCTCTCTCTCTGCGGAGAGCCTGCTTCCTCCTCTCTCTGCCTGCCTCCCTGCCTACTTGTGATCTCTCTCTCTCTCTCTCTCTCTGTCAAAAAAAAAAAAAAAAAAGCCCACTACAAATGTAGGGCATTATATAGGACAACAATTTCCAAACTGTGCTCCAGAAATTCTAAAGGTTCCATGGAAGGGCTTTGGGGCCACTGAAAGTGAACCTAAAAGGCTGCCTTTAGGCCCTCCACCCCCATCTCCAGCCCTCACATCACTTTGATCAGAGCAGAGTGTCAAAACAGAATGTCTGTTTTGCAAATTGAGCTTCCCAGAATTCCTTGAAAGACTCCACAAGAAAAAGGGGGGAAAGGATGAAAACCATTAATATAAGTTATTAATCCATGTAATACTATACTTACAAAATGATTATTCAGATTTGTACATATACTGTTTAGATCTGTATGTGTAAAATACACATAATCTGTAGGTTTGTACATTTGTACATGTAATGTACATGTACATGTAATGTACAAATACTAAAAGTAGGCCTCTGTAGCATGTAAAATCTTTTGCTATTCATACCATCACCATGAAAACCTGTTTTAACTCTCAAAATATGGTAGCTTGATTTTTTGTTCTTCCTTAATAAACATATCAAGCAGTACTGTTCATTAAATTGCATGGTACAAAACAATATTGTATACAACACATACACATGACCAACACAACCAAACAGTATGCTACACAACATGAGTTCTCTTAATTATTGGCTGTCATATTGAGATTAAATTGGGCATTAAATTAAGTTTAAAGAGGGATTAAATTGTGACATGAGGTAAAGACACAACAGGCATTAAAAATAAAAGGCAATTATTCAAAATAAAATCACAGTATTAAGGATCTGAATACTTACCTGCTTTTGAATTTAAATCTAAGTTCATATGAGTCTAAAAATAGAAATTAAAGGTGAATTTCATGATCTTAGTTCTTCAGTTTTGGAATCTACAGTCTATTATTTATCGCCTAAAGATGAAGTCTTCTAATACAATGTTGATTAACTTTTAATTCAGCAATCATTCAGCTAGGAAGTTTCCATCAGTTTAGACCCTATTTTATGCTTTCATGTGACTGTTTTCTCTACCTTAGTCCCTTCTTAGTAGATACATTCTTTTTAAAAATTTTTCAAATATTTATTTATTTGTTTGAGAGAGAGAGAGAGAGAAAGCAAGCGTGCCAGCAGGGGGTGGGCCAGAGAGAGAGGGAGACAAGCAGACTCCTGACCAGCCCCAAGTTGGGGGAGATGGATGTGCTCTATCCCACAACTACGCAGATCATGACCTGAGTTGTAAGAGTTGGTGGTTAAAACGACTGAGCCACCCAAGTGCCCCAGTAGATAAATTCTCTAGACCAGCCTAATATTAAGAAAGTTTCCCAATCTTTTTTATTTAAATTAGCTTCCTTTAATTAACTTCCCCTCTTTAAACCTTGCATACCGCCCACCAGCCAAAGATTTTGTCAAGCTTTAACTTCTCTGTTTCATGAAAACAGTCTCTAGGAGAGTCTTTCTTCACCACACGACTCTGAGTTTACCCTAAAAATTCCAACATTGCCCCTCCCCTTTTTGTCACTCCTACTTGAAGATCAACACCTTTGGGGAACATAGGGTTAAGAATGGGATGTACACAGCCCTGAAACAACACTGTCAGGCCCGCTGATCTGTAGTGGTAGCCCGCAGACCAGCCTTCTTGAGGGGTGGAGCTTATGGAGTTCTCCTTCATTTTTTTTTCATCCAAAATGCCTTCCGGGGAGGGGCATCTCGGGATAATGAGATCGAGCCCCCCCCATTCCGGCTCCATGCCCAGAGGGGAGTCGGCTTGAGATTCCTTCCCTATCCTGCTTTCTCTGCCCCTCCCGCTCCGGGCGACGCCTGCACGCAGGCTTTCCCTCGCTCTAAAATAACCTTTTTGTTGTTGTTAAATGCCTTCCAAAAATGTAAAAAACAAAACACAGAAAACTGACCTTACCGAACCGAGGTGTATAAACGATGCACAGTATTTTCTTTCAGGGATGAAACAGTAAAGCCACCACTTTACTTGCGTTATCAGTTAGTCCTGGAACTATTGTGATAAGCTTGTGACTTTAATGCTTCGAGCCTGGAACTTTAAGCTTCCAAGATGAAATTTTGTTTCCAAGAATGGAACTGCCCTATTTTGCCCAAAACCTTTTCTTTCTTCTTTCCTTCTTCCTTCCTTCCTCCCTCCCTCTCTCTTTCTTTCTTTTTTGATGTCATCCTAGGACATGGTTCCAGGCTATGATTTGTATCGAGGTCTGGCACAAAGTTTGAAATTTCATTAATAGGAGCAAATCCAGTTTCTGTTGCTTTCTTCACGGAAGTCTTCCTGCCCCTGCAGACTGGCGACCTCATGCACAGGGCGTGGAAAGGCGTGGTGCCTCGGAGCGGCCCCGGGCGCTGCAACCTAAGTCCCCCACTCTCCACGGGCCCTTCGGCAGCAGGAGCGGGTTTAGAAGACGACTCCCAAGTCCCGCAGTCTGTGTGCCAGCGCCTGCCTGTCAAACGCCCAAGTTCTGAGGTGCCACAGCAGCGTCAGCCTTCCTCGCGTCCCGGGCCGCACGGCCGGGGAGAGAAGAGCCACAGAGCCAGTCGCAGAACAGATTTCTCAACGCTCTACCCCGACGCTCCTCTGTCCTCCGCAGCTGCTGCGGGGGGACGTCTCCTGCCGCTCCCGGGCCCAGGCAGACACCTGGGACACCACCGTGGTAAAGCCCCGGGGCTGGGGTTCAGGGCGACGCCCACAGCAGCTAAAGCCCGAGTCCTCTGCACCGCGGAGCGCAGATGCTCCTGCACCTACGGACCGGTGAGACCGAGCGCGGCCGGGGCCGGGGTGGGCAGGCTGAGGGCACAGCTATCTGGGTTAGGGTTAGGGTTAGGGTTAGGGTTAGGGTTAGGGTTAGGGTTCTTACATCGGCGTCTTCACGAAGTCTCCCAACCCCAGAGCGAGAGGCGCCGTCGTAAATAAAACTCTCCGAATCTCGGGAGAATTTCAGAAGGATTCCGGAATGTCCAGAGGCGCCTTGGACAAAAGTCCGCAAGGGCAGGCTTTACTCAGCCTCAGCTCGTGCGCACCGTAAGGAGCTGGTCGGTGGTGACGCGCCAAACAGCAGCGGCCGGAAGCGCCGGGGCGCGTGGCCGGAAGCGCCGGGGCGCGTGGCCGGAAGCGCCGGGGCACGTGGCCGGAAACGCCGGGGCACGCGGCCGGGCCCTCCAGCTGCAGAGCAGTCCTGGACGGGGGAGGGAAACTCTGCAACCAGCTTCTCCCGTGGGAGTGTGACGTGGTTAGCAGTGGCTGCGGCTTCTTGGTGGGTCACGGAGGAATGACACACAATGGCTGCCAGATAACAGCGGCCGGGCAACGACCTCCTGGTAATGGTGCGAGGTAATGGGAAGGGTCAGTGGCCGCCGGGCAAAGGCTGCTGGGTAGGGGTCGCCGGGGAAAGCCAGCCTGGCAATGGCGGTGGCCTCTGGCTGCTGGGTAATGACTGCTGGGCAGTGGCCCAGCATCCAGGCCTACTCCCAGGCCTTGGTGAGTGCTCACTACCTGTGAAGGCCTCACTGAACACATGGACACATTTGAGTTCTGTGAAGGGAATGTGGCCCGTGTCTAGGCTGCTAATAACCCCCCTCCCCTTTTCCCGCCATTTTCATCCCCAGCTTCCCAAGCCTCGCTTCGCTGGCGCTTGTCATCCTTCCTTGGGCCACCTAAAGTAAAAATCTAACGGATTCCTGCAGACATTTATTTTTCAACTCTGTCTAACCAACTGTAGTCTTGTCAATGAAGTTTAAAGTAATGTATGTAGATGGTGCTCGGATAACTTCCTGATACACTTCATCCCACTCAGGAAACTAAATGTCAAATGAGGAAAGAAAAATATGGATATTCTGTCAGTACCGTTTCTTGTGTGAATTTTCACTCGACCCAGTCTTATTTGTTTAAAAGAGAGAGAGAGAGAGAAAGGTGGGGCAGGGTTGGGGGGAGGGGAAGGCAGCACGTTTTATTGTAAAATGCAAATATTTAGCATAGGGCAAACACATAAAATCTAGAAATGATCGCCCAGGGATAAAATGATTTGCCAAAGCTTGCATAGCAAGGAGTGGGCATAACTGGAACAATATCGCATGTATTTTGTTTGTTTCCCCACTCAGTGGCCTCATTTCCCCTCTTAGTATCTATCTGTCAGAATTCATATATACCAACTGCAGGTGCATGCATTATTTTCTAAATCAAAGAAGTGAAAACTTTTAGAGGAAGCTCAAAGGCTGTGCCTTGATTAGCATAGACAACTAGATTAGAATCAGGGGCAGTATCTCCCTGAGCAAAATCTTCCAATTTTATTCTTGTCACTCCCTGCGGAGCACTTGCAATTGTGGGTGCATTAGGCTCTCTGGCTTCCTTTGATCTTTTTTATTCCGATCTCCTGTTTACTGTATTAGAGCGACTCACTCCATTCATCTGCCAGTCTTTGTTCATCAAATCAGATATTTTTCACCTTTGTTTTTATCCAGTGCACAAGGGCGCATTTGGCCTTGTTTATGAGTTCTTCAACAAAGACTACATTTTATTTTTCCCATCTTTTGAAAGAGTTGTGTAATGGAGATTTTCTAGATTAAGACAAATATTATTTTTCCCCTCTCCCTCATCCCTTCTTCTGGATGCAGAGTCAAGTTTCCTTGCTATGATTCTTGTTACTGAAAAAGCGAAGATTATCTCTTTGGAGATGTTTGGAGAGGCTAGGCACTCCATTTTATAATGATGGGGTCAAGATGTTTGGATTTGTGACAACCCCTGTCTGTCTTGTTCTGATTCTCTCTGGAATAAGGAAGATTGCCTTTTCTTTCTCTCCCTTGCTGTGCTGTTATTTGTCAGTCAGCCCGAAGCTAGAAGGTGGTGCTGTTTAGCATGTAAATAAACCAACACTTTTTCCAGTAAATAGCTCTGTCTAGCATTATATGCCAGGAACTCTCATCCACACAATGATGACTTCAATTCCTGTATTGTGCCTTTCCTTTCCTGTCCTTTCATGGAGGGAAAGGTGATCACATTGTAATTATAGAAGTCCTTTTTACTTTATTTTTTTTTTATCGTGCCTCTAATTTTTCTAGTATCCTAGTAGATAGCATTTCCCATTGCTAAGATAAAATTCCGAAGGCAGCCTTTTAGAATTCATTTACTTCCTATAGTCCAGTGTTTTATAGATGATGTAAATGAAGGATGTGGCTTACAGATCTATTTAAAGAGACGTGCTTATACTTCACTGTTCTGGCCAGATGAGTGGGCACATGCTTTTGCATTTTTATTTGAAACCCACTGAAGTTGGTCATTATATTTTGAATGCCACAGCACGTCTATACCATTATTTAAAGGATCTTGTTCATTCATCCATATGATGATTGGCATTGGCTATAACTTGATGCAATGTTACACTATTTTAATTCTTTCTCAGGCAGTGTTATCTTTGATCACTTCCTATTCACTGGGGAAAAAAAAAACCCACACAATTGCAGTCCCACATTATGTTTCAGTGATGATGCCAAGTACTCCTTGGAATATAGCTATTCAAGACACTTTCTCCACCCTCAGGCTGCTCATTAAAGGGATGGCAGTTTCTAACTTTAATGAATAAGGTAAAGTGCAAATTCTACTTTTCTTTCAAAGAGACTTCATGGTTTAAAAAAAAAGTGTTTTTTTACTGCCTGTTTCTTTGTTTAATTGGAAATGGTGTACACTCCTACATAACCATGGTCACAACTCAGTATGCAAAGTATTTCTTTGTCACATTTTCTTTTTTTGTGTAATTCAAGTGTATATTTCATCAAAGCATTCTGAGAAAGTTCTGTATCTTCCCTAAAAAAAAAAAAATACACACGCATTATGCATAGTGTATCTAGATTATCATCTTGTCTATGGGTAGAGTGACTCTTACATTCTTTGGTTTTTCTCCCTTCTTCTAACTGAGCACTGATTTAATATGTTCTTTTTAACTCAGGGATATTTGTGGTGGATCCAAAACCTCATTGAAAAGTTCAGCAAGAAAGAGGCGAGTAAGAAAGAATGACAGAGACCAGTGTTTTAGAAATGCCATCTTCTTTTCAAAATCTGGTAGCCTAAAACCTGAGTTAGTTTCCACGTTTAAAAGTGCAAGTTGTCTTTCTTCTTTTTTAAGGAATCAAGTAGACTCGGAGGATTTCTGTTTATCTCTTAGTGAATCATAACCATGTAACGACACTCAAGCAGAGTATAGGAGGAATTTAAGGTTTTAAGCCAAGTGTGGGTGACTCAAGCACCTGAGTTATATGGTATGTGAGCAAATAGGAATGAGCTTGGGTCCATTAGTGTCATCTAGGTTTCTGGAACCTTCTTTCCTTAACTTCTAGAAATGGGCATGTGTCTGACCTCCTGAGCACTAGCTGCTTCATAGGTTCCCAGGGCAGCCTGATGAGAAGACCCTGTAGATATTAGCAAGTTTAGTCAAGCGCTGAAGTTAAAGACACCCAAACCAAATCCTTGCTCTTATCATTTTTTATTAGTTTCTGTTATAATAATGTTTGAGCATCCTGGAGCATACCTGAATAATAGGTAATCATACCTGTTATCTAAGATGAACATATGATCTGTATTCCCACAGAGCTTTTAAAATAGTTGGGGAAATGCACCTGATTTATTTGAAATGAGAGAATAATAGAAAATAGTTAAAATTAAATGTAAACTTGTGCTCAGTTATCATGATTCATTACTTATACTAAAATTTTTTCATTGCTTATCTAAAATTCACATTTAACTAGGCATCCTGTATTTTATCCAGCAACCCTAGCCCTGTCATGCTGCATTGAATTCAGGAGCTGAGAGTTATGGTCCCACTACAGCTTTCTACTGGCTAACACATTCCATAAGTAGTATAATAACAATTTACACATTCACATTCTTACTGTTTACAGTATTCCATACACATGTTTATCTTATTTATTTATTTTTTAAGGAACTTCTACACCCAACATGGGACTTGAATCCATGACCCCAAATTCAAAAATCACATGCTTTACCAACCAAGCCATATGTCCCTTATACACATATTTAAATTTGATCTTTCAGGGGCCCCTGGGTGGTGCAGTTGGTTAAGCACTTGACTCTTGGTTTCGGCTCAGGTCATGATCTCAGGGTTGTGATCTCAGGGTGGTGAAATCCAGCTCGCACTGAGCCCCAGGTCAGCCTCTCCACTCCGCATGGAGTCTGCTTAAGTTTCTCTCTCCCTCTCCCTTAGCCCCTCCCCCATGCTCTCATGCTCTCTCTTTCTCTCTAATAAATAAATAAATCTTTAAAAAATTTTTTATCTTTCACCACAACCCAATAAGATTGGTATCATTAATACCATTTTTCAGAGGAAGAAAACGAGGCTCAAAGAAGTCCACTAATTTTCTAACTCAGTCTCAATGGGAATACCCAATCCAAATTTCAGGACTCTCAAATCCAGTATTCCTTTACTACACCACATTTGCCACCAGTGTTTCACACAGTGGGTTGGCTCTCTTCACTTCACAAAGTTTCCATTTGTTCAGTGCTCCCACCAAGTTTCCCATTGCAATGGCAACTTCCTATCCAAAACTACTTATTCACTGCTCATTGTCCTTGGCTAATGCCACCATCAGACTGCTAGGAGAATGAAGGACTAGAGAAGTTTGTGGGAGAGATTGTGATGATTTTCTGTGGGGCTTTTCTCTTATTCTCATTGTTGAATGTTCTTTATGAATGAAGTAGCACTCTGGCTGAAAATTTGAGATTGCTTATGATGTTTAACTCATTCGGCTGGCTTATCAATCAAGTTGATTGCCTTTTTTGTTCTAGAATTTTTCATTTTGCTAATAAATACAGAATATAAAAGTGGGAAAAAGACCTTAACAATTTTAAAATTATTTCTGAATTTCAATTCCTATTTTTATTGATTATATGATACAAACTTAAAAACATCCAAACTATACATGAACGTAAGAAGAATAGAGATGTCTACACTTCACTTTTTTCCCACTTCTTAGAAATTATCCTTGTAACAGATTGGTATACATTCTTCCAAGATCCTTTTCTATAATTATGCAATTATAGATATTCCAACTATTTTATAAAAATGTGACCACTTTGCTGTGTGACTTTTTTTTCGCTTAATTATCTTGGAAACTCCCACGTCAGTACATATAGATTTACCTTTTCATTTTTGATGGTTGCAGAGTATTCCATTATATGGATATACCAAATCTACTTAATACTCTATTAGTGTACATTGGATTTTTCTAGATTTTTTTTTCTTATTGCAAACAACACTCCAGTTTTTATGAGTGAGTCTAGAGAATTAAATCCTAGGAGTAGAACATCTTGGCTAAAAAGGGCACATATTTTGTGTGAGGAAAACTTGCTATGTGGCACTAAACAAGGACTTTCCCTTTCCCTTTTCATTGCTTCCTTTTTCTAGTGCATCTTTGGATTTTTTACATTTTCTTATTTTTCTACAAAGGATCCGAATTTTCATCCTATACACGTGGCAGACATTTTCCCTAGCTTATCTCTTATCTTGATTTTACTTACAGTATCCCTTATTGTGGAAAAGTATTCTTAGGGAGTGCAATGGTGTGCTTTTGTGTGGTTTCTAATTGCCTCACACTATCAGAGAAGCTTTCCCTTGCCAAGATTATACAGGTCACTTATGTCCTGTTCTAGTACTTCCATGGCTTTAGATTCCTGCATTTAAATCTTTGACACACCTATAGTCTATTTCAGGGTAAACAGTGTGATAGAGATTTAACTGAATGTTTTCCAAATGACTAGACAGCCTGTCCCCTCTATCATTTCCCCATTAATTTAAAATGCCACTTTTACCATACATTAAATTTACATATACTTGAGTTCATTTCTGGACACCATAATCTGTTGACATTTCCATCTATTCCTGAGTCAGTAGGACACTTATTAAAGTACTAAGATTTATAACATATTTTACTCTCAGTTTAGGGCAAGTTTTGTAGTCCCCAACCTCGTGCTTTTCCATTTGCACATGCTTATTTTCACAAATGAGTTTTACACTCTTTTAACCATATGATCATATCATATTATCACATCAAAATTTTTTTCATTGGGATTTTGATTCAATTGGATTGAATACATGTCTTATTTTAACCAATTTTTTAAAAATAGCAGATAATTGGGAAAAAGCTCCCCTTTTTAAAAACAAACCATGGCTCTTGTTTTTGTTCTCTCACCCTTGTAAGCAGTGTGATCTGTGTCCTTCCAGATCCTGGTCTATGTATTTACTGACTTGAAAATACAGGAATGCTCAGACATATAGCATAAATGGGCTTGTACTGGGCTCACAGTCAGCTAGAACATATCAGAAAATCTGTTAAATATTGAGTTAGGTCTGTTTTAGTAGGTAGACAACATGACTCCCTGGCCTCTTGTGACTCACTCCAGCTACCCTGACTTTCCCCAGCATAAAATTTGTTATTACATCAAATTTAAATTTGTATTCACAAATAGCATTGGTTTATTGGTGTGTGTGTGTGTGTGCGCGCGCACACGCATGCATGCTATTTTTTTTTTGGTGTCAGAATTATACTAGTTCTATAGAATAAGTTGGGAAACTTGGTTTTTCGGTTTTTTGTTTGTTTGTTTTTAATTCTCTGTAACAGCAAAAAAATGTCACAGGCGTTGTTGGTTCCTTTGGAAAAACATGTTTATGAAACCATCTGGGCCTGCTGCCTTTTGGGGGTTGGAGGGAATGAGGAGGTGGAGGTATGCAATTTTGCAACCTGTTGCATTTATCTAGGCTTATTGTATTTGGTTTGTATTCTCTTTATTAAGAAAATTGTGATGATTTTTAACTTTTCTAGAAAATTACTTACTTACTAACAGTATGGACTGTAAAGTCAGGCTGCTTTGTCCATACTCTAGCTCCACCAATTACCCATTTTTTTTCTTTGTAACAAACTTTGTGTTTTGCTCCAGTTTTAGGTTTTCAGAAAAATTGAACATTGCCATATACCTGGCACCCAGTTTCCCCTATTACTAACGTCTCAATTAGTATGGTACTTTTGTGATAATTAATGAGCCAACACTGATACATTATTAGTGAAGATCATAATTTATTTAGATTCCTTTGGTTTTTTTACCTAATGTCCTTTTTCTGTTTCAGGATTGTATCCAGGACACCATATGACATTTTGTCCTCTTAGACTCCACTCAGCTGTGGTGGTTTCCCAGGCTTTGTTTTTCATGACCTCAACAGTTTTGAGGAGTAATGGTCACGCATTTTGTAGGATGCCCCTCTACTGAAATTTGTCTGATGTCTTTTCACAATAGGACTGGAGTTCTGGGTTATTGGCAGGAAGGTCATAGAGATGAAGTGCCATGTTGATCACACAGATTAGGAATACACTATCCCCATGATGTCTGATAGTGGATGTTGTCCATGATCCCATGGCTTAGGTAGTGCTTCTGAGCTCTCTCCAAGGTAAAGCTACCCCTGCTTTCCATGCTGTGCGTTTTGGAAGAAGTCACCACACTTAGCCAATAACAAAGGAGTGGGAGTTATGGTCCCCCTCCTTGAAGGCAGAATTTCTACATAAAGTATTTGGAATATTTCTACGAGCAGATTTGTCTATTCTCCTCCATTTATTAATCTATTTAATTATTTGCTTATATCATATGAACTCATGGGTATTTATATCATATGGACTCATGGGTATTTATCTTATACTTTGGGTTATAACCCAAATCTACATTTTTAAAAAATATTTTTAAAGTAATCTCTACACCCAACATGGGGCTTGAATTCACGACCCCAAGATGAAGAGTTGCACACTCTACCAACTGAGCCAGCCAGATGCCCCAATCCAATACTAGTTTCTAAATTTTTCTGCTCAAATTGCTCTGTCTTCAGTCTTTGGGAGTTCTTTCAGTTGGCTCCTGTGTCTCTTTGACACATCCTCATCCTTGGGGGCTTTAAAAAAAATCTCTTTAGCAGTATCTTACTTTTTGGCCCTACCAGATGCTCCTGACTCATCTTTTATATTTTCTGCCCCAGTCCTGGAATCAGCCATTTCTCCAAGGAGCTCTGGTTCCTTTCATTGGAGAATGGAATTAGAAACCAAAATCTGGGCACTTTGCATTTTTGTTGCTACTAGAGTGTTGTTTCTCTTCCAGTTTTCTTTTAATTTGGTGTCTGCCCTTGGCTATGTCGACCATGTTATTTTCATAGTAGGAAATTTCCAGCTATTCAGTGGGTTCTTCCAGGAAACAAATGAAGGTGGGGTCCTTTTTCCTGCTCCTGGCATGCCCTTCCAGTCCCTACAGTGGTGTGGAGGAGGGAGGCTGTTGGCTTCTTTAGACTTAGGAGCTGATCCAGAACACAGGGCCCCACACCCTAAGAGTTTCATGTTAATGTGATCAGTTTTGAAATGTTTATGCATACCTACAGGGTCTAAATTTAAGCGGGAAATTCAAATGCTTGTTTTTTACCAGTGGAAATGACTTTATTGAGGTGAAAATGGAATCCAGATCAAGCTTCCAAGTTCTGCTACACATGGCAGTGACAGCCACCACAATATCCTCCTCTGCCTGGCAAGGGTTACACTATTCTCAACATAATTTATAAGATTTATTAAAACATCTTCATAGAAGGGAGAGAGTATGCAAATATTCTCTTATTAAATTTTTCCCATGAATTTGGTGATGTCTCATATGTCTTTTCTAATATTTTTATGTATGTTTTCTCCATTTTTGTCATGGTTAGAATTACCAGAGATTTGTCTATTTTATCAGCTATTTTAAAAGAAGCCACTATTGATTATGGTGATCAGGTTTACCATTTTGCTCTCTAGTGCAGTAATTTCTGATTTCAGCCTTTCCTTTTAGGCTATTATTTCTTCCCTAAACTTCTTGAATTGAATGCTTAATTATTTAATCTTTAGTCTTCATTGTCTTCCAGTAAACACAAGTGAGGCAATACATTTTTAAATATTATTTTGACTACATCTCAATAACTTTGAGTTGTAGTGCCTCAATTTTTATCAGTTTCTAAATATCTGTAATTTTAATTTTCTTTTTGACATGTATCATCTAGAAGAGAATATGTAAATGCCCTAGGTTTTAGAATTAGACTTATTAATTTTCTAGTTTAATTGAATTATAATTAAAGGAACTGGCATTTATGTTCTACTTTTAGGAACTGAGATTTCTTTATGATATATATATGTTTATATATAATATGGTAAATACCATAATATATATATACATATACCATAATATATATAAACATATATATATGTAAACATTTTGGAATGTTAAGCATTTTCTAATAGAATGACTATTTTCCATTTGTGGAGTGTACATTTCTGCATATACCTACTAAATTAGGATTGTTCATTGTGATTTTCAAATCCTCATGTCTTCGTTTATCTGTCCATTTCTGAGAGAACTGTGATAAATTGTCTCACTAGTATTTTCTTTTTATTAATATTGTTCTTATTTTTCTAACAATTTTTGCACTACACAATTCAGTACATTAAAATTTATAACTATTTTATTGTCTAAGTAGATTGCTTCTTTATCAAAATCAAGTATCCCTCTTCGTTGTATTTAGCATTCTGCTTCATAATTTTCATTTGGTTTACTTTTATATTGCCTCGTCAGCTTTCTTTTGTTAAAATTGTATTGAGTTTATAATTCATAGAGAAAAAACTGACATTGTATTAGTCACTACCTTTAAAGAACAAGTAGATTTTCAGAGTTTAAAGTCCTGTTTTCTGAACATCTTCCTAGTTATTTTATCAATGTTTGCTATTATAAATAGGATCTTTTCTTCCATTATATTCTCTAATTAGAGATTATATTTATATAGCAGAGCCTGTTTATTTTTGTATCTTGATTTTATAGCCAGCCACCTCATTAAGTTATATTTTTAATAGTGGATTTTAGTTCATTCATTTGGGTACTCCATCAGTCACAGCATCTAAAATCATGATAACCTGCCTTCTTCCTTTTACTATTTCTATTTCTTATTTGGTTCTCTTGTCTGAATCGGCTAACACTCCCAGCATAAAGATAAACGAGAGTAGTAATAGTGGCATCCTTGCTTTGTTCCTGTTTTTAAAGTAAATGTAGGGTGCTTTCTCTGTCACAGTAGCAAAATTTATGCTCCCGTCAGAAATACGTTTTGTTGCAAATAACAGAAAACTTTAGAACAAAGATTTATATAAAACATTCCGGTTCCTCCAGGAACAGGAAGGCCAAAGGGAGACTTTTGGCCTTAGTACGTTCTGCCATTTAGCCCTGCCTTGTGTCTGTGAGTCTCAGCTTTTCCCTCATGGCTGCAGGGAGACCGCAGTGGCTTTGGGAGTCCAGGAAGAGCTGGTGCACCCGTGTTTGTTCGTAGCTGAAACGCACTTTTCCCAAAGCTTCCCCCCTCCCCCCGCCCCAACGGATACCTCTTCAGCAGAGGAGGCTGGGAAACTGGGGAACAAGAATATAATAATTGACTTTTCAGCCAGATTTTCAGATATATTAGCTAGAGTTGTGCAAAATACTGCTTTGAATTCTTTTAACTCCCTTTGTATCTATGGTTATTTTTCTATTCTTGTTTTTAGTTATGTGTTTTTGTGATTTCTCACTTTTTTCTTGATTAGTCTAGCAAGTGGTTTATTTTACTCTGGGTATTTATTGCTTTCCCCTTAACCAGCTCTTGATTTTATGGAGCAATTCTGCCAGTTTTGTATGCTAATTCATTTATATCTGCCTTTATCTTTATTAATTACTGTTTTTGTTTATGTTTATTTTAGTGTTATTTATCTAAATACTTGATTTGGATGGCGAATTCATTTGTTTCATTCTTTAATGATTGTCAGTGGAAGAATTTAAAACATATTTTCATCTGAGTACAGCTTTAGGTTTTAATGTGTATTATTTTGTTATCGTGCAGCTACTCTAGGCTTATGGCTTCAGTTTCTTTGTTGGCTTAAGAGTAGTTTAGAAGATGTTTGTTCATTTACTACTAATGGGGATTTTTTATTTTTACTTTTTTTTCTTTGCTATTTAATTTTAGTTTTATTGAATTGTGGTCAGAAAACCTGCACCATTTATATTTTCTTAGAATTGAGACTTTATTTGTTATCCAATTTTTGTAAAATATATGGGCACTTGAAAAGAAATTGCTATTAATTATATTAATCAGATCCAGTGGGGTTTTTGTTTGTTTGTTTTTTTTGGGGGGGTTTTTTTGGTCTACTTATTTATTTACCTGTTGTTAGTTTATGGAAGTCATTCATGACTAAGGGAAGTGTTTTAAAGTCTCCTCTCACTACTGTGTTTCATGTAAGGACCTATTTTATATTTATATTTTAGCCAGAGGCTTCCATTGAGGTTAAACAATAACCTTGTTGTTTAACCCTTAAACTGTCCCTGCTCCCCTTCCCCCAGGGGACTTATTTAAAAACAAGTGGGGGGGGGCGCATACTGTCTCCCTAGTTACCAAGGAGTATGGGCCCCGCCCTTTGGGCACCTTTTGGGCGCCAATTCTGACCAAGGTGATAGGCTGGTTCAAATGTCTACTAGGGTAAACTGTAATTCAATTGGTCACCTAGCATCACTGGAGTTTCCTGTGTTTGTTAAAATCTCATTGGCCACCTGTGCATGGCCAGGCCCGACCACATGGCCTTTGCCCTTAAAAGCTAGTCTGTGAAACAGAGAAGGGTCGCCCTTTCTTGTAAGAGGTGTGTCCCCGAACATTCGGTTAGATTCTTAATGCTTGGCGCGAAATAAAGCTTTGCTTGACCTTCGCTTTATATCAGTCTCGCTCCTTTAATCACGGACCCACTTTTGGGGCATAACATTTCAAATACTTCATCCTTTCATTTCCTGCAACTTTTTTTAATCTGTTTTGATGCTATATTGCTTGGTGTATAAAGATGAATGAAATGTGCATTTTCATTATGAAATTTATACCTCAGCATTATAATGCTTTCCCCATGAATTCAACTGTGTCTAATATTCACACTGCAAATCCTGCTTTTTATTTGTGGCTGCCTGATGTATCATGGGCCATTCTTTTACTTTCAAAATCTGTGCCTAAGCGCAAATAGGTGACTTTAGTTTTTTACCCCATTCGCACTGATTTTTGTAATAGCACTATTTTATTTCAACTTTGTAATTTCATGTAGTAATTTTTGGGTTTTTTGTTTTCTTGATTTTGTGTTCTTCCTTTTACTGTGTATTTTGGCTTGGTTTTGATTATTTATTGTCCTGGGAGGCAAATGGAAGACATATGGACTGTTTTAATTTCCAACTAATGTCTATCTTTGCAACTTTAAACAATATTCTTAAATCTTTCTCCATTTACAAAATTAAACATTATGAGGAAATTGAGACCCTTACATTTCTTTTTCTTTCCTCACCCTTTTTCTTCCTAATTTTAATTGATATATTCTAGTGTATTTAATTAAGATATATTAATATCTCAATATCCTTATGTATTGTCATAATGTTTTTGTTTTTGCATAAAACATTTATATTTTCTTTGTCATAATAAGTTTTGTGAAATTTTTTAATTTTTTCATTAAAAGCTTAAAAATGTTTACATATAAATTTATATTCTATTTTGAACAACATAACCACTATAGTTCTTTATCTTTGTTTATGTGGATTCAGTGTTCATTTCTAATCCTTTAGAACAATGGCTTTCCTATTTTCTGTCCTCTCTGAGCTCCTTAGATTGCTTCATTAAGACTTTTCTGATTCACATGCAAGAGCAATATGCCCCTTTATTCCTTGCACACTTACGAATGTCTTTTAATTTTCCCCATTCAAAGAGGCTTATCCTATCTTCTTAGCTATGTGAAATAGACTTTATTTCTAAAATTCAATAAATTTGCCAAGATATATCTTCCTGTTTTAATTATTATTCATTTGATGAATTTGGTGAGCCTGCTTGATGGGAAGTGTGATGGTTAATTTTATGTGCCAAGTTATCGGGACTAAAGATATCCAGATAGCTGGTAAAACATTACGTCTGGGTGTGTATGTGAGGTTTTTATGGATGGGATTAGCATTTAAATCATTTGACTCGATAAAGAAGATTGCCTTTACCAATGCCAGTGGGCACCACTCAATCTGTTGAGGAGCTCAAGAGAACAAAAATGTGGAAGATGGGCAAATGTGCTCTTTGGTTATCTGGGACATCCACTTTCTCCTGCCTTTGGATATCAGTGCTCTTGGTTTGGGGGCCTGCAGACTGAGACTGGGACTTAACACCCTTGGTTGGCACCCTGATTCTCAGTCCTTTGGATGCAGACTGAATTCTACTACCAGCTTTCCTTGTTCTCCAGCTTGCAGACAGCAGATCACGGGACTTCTCAATCTCTATAACCACCACGTGGATGAATTCCTATAATACTATATCTCATCTATATTCCTATAGATCATATTGGTTATTTCTCTGAGAGCCTAATCAGGCAGATGCAGTTTTTTCACATCAAAAAAGTTTTTTTCTATTTTTTTTAAATTTATTTTTATTTCTTTTCAGCGTAACAGTATTCATTGTTTTTGCACCACACCCAGTGCTCCATGCAATACGTGTCCTCCCTAAAACCCACCACCAGGTTCCCCTACCCTTCCACCCCCTCCCCCGCCCCTTCAAAACCCCTCAGGTTGTTTTTCAGAGTCCATAGTCTCTCATGGTTCACCTCCCCTTCCAATTTCCCTCAACTCCCTTCTCCTCTCCATCTCCCCATGTCCTCCATGTTATTTGTTATGCTCCACAAATAAGTGAAACCATATGATAATTGACTCTCTCTGCTTGACTTATTTATAAACTCAGCATAATCTCTTCCAGTCCCGTCCATGTTGCTACAAAAGTTGGGTATTCATCCTTTCTGATGGAGGCATAATACTCCATAGTGTATATGGACCATTTCTATTATCTTTTGAATATATTTTTCTACTCCTTTTGATATGTTCTCTGTTTTAGGACATCAGTTATTTTGAATATTGATCTCTGCTGTCTGTCCTCCATATCTATCATTATGCCTCTAATCTTTTTAATGTTTCTTTCTGTATTGTCTTTGACTTTCTCAAATCTCTTCTGCATGTCTCTGACTCAGTTTTCTACAAAGCCAAATTCTCTTCTCCTTGTTTGTAATGGATTGATTTGTTCTGCATTTGGATTTATTTTGCCCTCAACTTCTTGTTTTCCCAATTCACTTTTCATATTATTCTTATGTTTATCATCTCACTGTTGATCTGGAGTTTCATGAAGATCCTGTTTTAGTTAATTTCCTCAAGAATATTTATATTTCTAACAATGCTATCATGAGACCTATAGAATAAGAATGTGTTCTTTGGGTAAAAGGTAGGGGCTTAGGAGAAACAGCCTGGTAAAAGTGGAAGAAAGCTTGGGACATGAATGAAACATACAGATAGAGTGATGGTTGCTTATATAACTGGAAAATGGTGAGCGAGGGATAGAGTAGCACAATTTGGGGCTTGAGAGGTAAGCCGGAGACAGATGGTGAAGGGCCCTACAGCTCAAGTTAGGGAGTTTTTGACTCCAATAGAAACCCAGTGAGGGAGGTTTTAAGAAAGGGGGCGTGCTCTAATGTACATTTTAAAAAATTCACTCTTACCGAAAATTGAGGATGGACTGGAGAGGGCCATGAGGAATGATGGGACTAGTTGGGACACAGACACAGGTGGGGGTTGGACTAGAGTGGTAACAAGGAAAGGAAGAAAGTGGCGGATTCAAAAGAGATCTCGGTGGCAGCATCAGTAAGATTTAGGAATGGATTGATGAGGGAGTAAAGGGTTGAAGTGAATGCAAGAAAACATATACAAACAGATTTTAGAAGAAGTTGAAAAGAAGCAGAAAATCTCATACTGATAGATGAAGGAAAATATTTGATTGGAAGAACGACTGATGAACACTGGGGAAGACTGATATGTCAACAATGTTCTGGGGCATCCGGGTATGGAACCTGCTTAAGATTTTCTTTTTCCTGGGACACCTGGGTGGCTCAGTCAGTTAAGCCACTGCCTTTGGCTCATGTCATGATCTCAGGGTCCTGAGATCAAGTCTCTCACTGGGTTCCTTGCTCAGTGGGGAGTCTGCTCCTTCCTTTACCTGTCATTCCCACTGTTTGCTCAGTTTCTCTCTCTCTCTCTCTCTCTGACAAATAAATACATAAAACCTTTAAAAAATTCTCTTCCGGGGCGCCTGGATGGCTCAGTGGGTTAGAGCCTCTGCCTTCGGCTCGGGTCGTGATCCCAGGGTCCTGGGATTGAGCCCCGCATCAGGCTCTCTGCTTAGCAGGGGGCCTGCTTCCTCCTCTCTCTCTCCCAGCCTGCCTCTCTGCCTACTTGTGATCTCTCTGTGTCAAATAAATAAATTAAAATTAAAATTTAAAAAATTCTCTCCCTCTGCTCACCCTCCCCCCTAAAAAATGTCAGAAATATTCACATGGAAGACAAAAAGGGAAAAAGAACAACCAGGCTCTACATTAGAAACATAGCAGTGAGGACATGTAAAAGAAACAGAATAGACTCAAAGAAAGGTGTTTTGGAACTTGACACCAAATCAGATGTAGGCAAGGTGGTATTATAATAGACAGAAGTGGAGAAACTAAGAAATAAGGGAGGATGGAAAGTTGGATGGGGGATTATATAACCTGTTTAGTTAAAACATTTTCCAGTTGTCTTGAAAGCAAACACTGACAGTTGACCCCAGTGGAGTGCACAGTTTACCAAAAGTTAAATTTCATGATGTATTTTTCTACATTCATCAAGCTAAACACTAGCTGCATAATAAGCAACTGAAAAGTTGCTCCTTAAAATGCTTGTTCTCAGGTTCCTTCTCCATTCACAGGTCCTCTCCTCTTCCAGTCCTCCCCAACTACCACGTAACAGGGAAGCTGACCGTATCTTCAGCCTTAAACTAAGTGTTTTTAGGTTACATTTATCAAAAACATACACCCCGTACTGGCTAAATGGCCTGTCCTATATTTAAATCCCTAAAGAATCAATAAACATGTTGTCTAAGTCTGTTTATGCTAAATGTTTGTTTCCTTTATCTCTATTGCTTCCTCAGATTCAAACAGCAGTATTTTCACGTGAAGGAAGATAACAAAGTCACCATCACATCTACAAAGCCAGATTATAAAGTCTTTAAGTCTTTTACCTTGGTGTAAGTTCATTAAAGTGGCTGCATTCCTTCTGTACTTTCCTTGTGGTCAGTTAATAGCCCAGCCTGGTTCTAGGAGGGAAGGCACCCCAGGGTCCTTCTGGCTCCCTCTTGCTCCCTGGCTCCCCTTCTGGTTATCACAGAAGTCCCACTGCCCTAACCCTTTCTGAGAATCTTTCAGGTTCTGCTTCCTGATTCCAGTCTCTTTTCCTTTTCTGCCACCCCACCTATTTTGAATGGTTTTGGGGTTTTTTTGTTTGTTTGTTTTTTGTTTTTTTTCCTGGACCAGCTCTTGCCTAAGATACAAAGTCAAGTAGTCCCTCCCACACCACACACACACACTTCAGAAGTCCTCCTTGTACCAAGTCCCAGGCTCCCACTTGCCTAGAGGTGATGCCTGTCAGGAACAAGGCAGGATAGACAAGCAAGGTAACAGCTACACAGATTCCGGAATTCTCCGGTGATTCTCATTTTTAGTATTGATCATGGTCTGTGGAGTTGAAAGAGTTTTACAGGTTTTGAAAGCACATCCCAACATCCATCTCTAGGTCTCTTGATTCAAAATCATACTTAGAAATAGTTAAGCGAGTTTGAGACTCTTGGTGATGTAGACTGATGAATTTACAGGAATATGGTCTGCTCTGATACAGCTGTGTTGCATTGAAGACTCAAATCCTACAGGAAGAACTGCTGTCAACAATATGATTTTCTGAAATAGTGAAAAACTCATGATAAAATGCCCAATGAAACAAAATGCAGTTTTCCCTCCATTTACATCAGTGTTGCATTTCTGGAAATTTCAATGCACATGCAAACCATGCAAAAAGTATTTTGTGCTTTTATGGTGAACAGAGTTAGGTTCTAGGATTGAACAATAATGTGCAGTGGGACATTCCAAAGTTATACCAAAGGCAGGATGATGCTTTGTTGTGGAGGACTGTCCCATTCACTGCAGGGTATTAACCAAATAGCTACCAGTGATGCCCACCAGTCACTGAAACAACCAAAAATTACCTCCGCAAATTTCAAAAATTCCCCCTAGGGGGTGGTACAACTCCCTTGAGAACTACTGTTTAAATAAACTGAGTCTTCTTTTAGGATTCCTTTAAAAGATCCCAAGATAGATGAGCATCAAATGAGTTAATACAGAGTTTAGAACAATGCTTGGCATGTTGTAAGCTCTGTACATGTATTTGTCCTATACGTAAACAAATACAGTCAGTGACAATCAAAATATGTCCACCTTTTTGTTTTTTACATTAATGAGCAGACAATTATGAGGGCTAAGCTTATGTGACCTGATGACCTTTTCTTAATGATATGAAATCTACACAACTTATGGTGGGTCATCATTTGTGTAAAAAGGGAGAAAGAATAATCTGTATATTTATATATTTATTTATCTATTTTTTATTTATCTATTTATGTGTGTGTGAGAGAGAGAGAGCATGAGCAAGTGTGGGGGGATGGGGAGTCTTAAGCAGACTCTGCTCTGAGTGCAAAGTCCAACATGGGGCCCGATCCCACGACCCCAGGACCACAACTTGAGCTGAAAACAAAGAGGCAGATGCTTAACTGACTGTGATACCCAGACACCCCTATGTATTTACTTTTATAAACAAGGATACATAGGAAACTAGGAACATTGCTTACCCCTGGGGTGGGGAACTGGACGCCCAAGGAAGACTTTTCATTGTACACACTTGGAAATTTTTGTATTTTGAACAAGGTGATTGAAATGCTTAATTCAAAACAAATAATAAACATATATTTTTAAAATTTATTCAGTTTAATTTAACTTATATTTCAGGAATAACAAGGTTCAATTCAACAAGTAATGAGATACAAATTAGGGGTTCATGTAATGTATTACACAATACATGTCATGTATTAAATAATACATTTAAATGTATTATTTAGCTTTTATACATAATACATGTAATGTATTAAATAATTTAAATGTATTATTTAAATTTTATATTTATTTCTATTATTATTATTTAGCTTTTATAACCAAACCATAGTTTGGTTATAGTTTTACTTTTCTTACTTAGTCCTCCATGTCCTGTTACCAAAATCAATGTCAACAATATTCCCTGACACCATATGCTTTCATTTTCATTAAGCTAGAAATACATTTATGTCACTGACATTCAAACCCAAGTCAGTCCTCCAGTCCCTACATGCCTGGGACTTTGAAGGTTTGTAGACAGTGAAAACTGCGTTATTAATCCCAGCTCGGTGGACCTTCCTGGATAGCAGGACCATGGTCATCACGCCACCAGGACCATGGTCATCACACCACCAATTCTCAGGGATGAGGCTGGCAGGACGTAAGAGAAGTAGAAGGCCTCGCAGACAAGGATGGATGAATCTGGAATTTCAGAGCTGGAGACGTAAGTTTGGAAGGAAGTCTTAGAGACTGCCCTTCTCCTTCCTTCCCCTCTTTGGTCCTTCCATTTTCACCCTCTTTCCTCTCTCCTTCCCTCCATCCTTCTTTAGCAGATGGTGAGACATAGGTTCATAGAGAACTTCTTTCTCCAAGATCACCCAGGGAGGGAGTGTCTGCACTGGAATTCAGACCCCAGCCTTCCTTCTCATAAAAAAGGTGAAGATAGAAGAGGCTCTTTCCTTGTCTTCTTGATCTTTCTCAGCATCTGCTTTTTTCCCCCTCCCACTGTGGATAGATAGCAGGGAGAGAAAGGTAGGTGAAGAAGTTGGGCAGGGAAGCTTTTCTGTCTTGCATCAAAGTTTTAAAAACTCTTGGGTGGCATTTATGGGACTGCAATTCTCAAGTTGAGGTAAAAACCCTCCTTTGCATGGTCAGGGTCCTTGCAACAAAGAATAAAATTGAAACTGATATCCCCATATCAAATTCATCACAGATTTGGAAGGATCATTTGCTTCCCTTTCTGGTAGGGGGAGTGGAGACATCAGAAATTATCCCACCTTACCTGAGGCTTTTCTTTTTTTTTCTGTCTCCTTCCTTTCTCTACAAAAAGCATAAGATGATTAAAAAGATTCCTGTATCTATTTTCAAATTATGTCAGAAAAGTAGATTAAAGGTTTTATGCTTAGGAAAATGGGGATAAATATTCAAACATAAATTATGGCAGTATTAATAATTGCACATTTGTGCTAAGTAACTAGAAAATTATTTGAGCATTAATTCCATTTACATATGTTCATTCAGATTTGTATCCCTGAAGCATGCAAGTATTTGGGGTTTGAAACATTTAATCATTTAGTAAGCAGCCCTCAATGGGATTGCCATTTATTTATTGTCTTTATTGATTTTCCTGCACAGGAGAAAAAAGCTGGCAGTGAATAGGATCCGGCTGCTGAAGGGAAAGAACTCTATCTTTTCTAGTGCAGAATAAAAGCTCCTGGTTGTTTTTTTTTTTTTTTTTTTTTTAAGAGCAACCTGTTTCCTTCAGATCATCCCAGCTCAGGGCCAGAGCGAGGCTTCATTCATTTGTTAGGAACTCCACTCCCCAGTGTGAATCTTCATTGTTTCTAGACAGACAAATCTCATAGCACTTGGTTTTCTGTTCAGATTGAATTTTTAGAGTAAGTTCTTACCTGGACCATGGTGGAGAGTCCAGCTCCCAGAAGTTCATTTCTAATTTGATACATGATATACCCCCCACACTCCACCACAATGGGATACCTGAAAAAAAACCCAGAGCCTGGTTCATCAGTCTAGACATATCCTCCTCCTTAATCTGTCTTCAAAGAGAATGGTGACTTCATTGTAAGGGCTTCAATAACAAGAGGACCTGAACGCAGCACAGCAGTCCTAAGAGCAAGAAAGGACCCTGAGGCCTGAGAACACTCATCAGAACTGTTCAGGATTCCTCAAAACCTGACTCAGACCAGCCGAAGTGAAAAACAAGATGTAAACATTCAAGGACAACTGCTCCGGTTGGTGGAGCATAACCGCCACCCCAAGAAGGTTGGCCACACCTTGTGACTTCCTTCCAGGAAGACAGTGTGGAAAGAGCTGGAAAGTGACCACATGGTGGAGGGACTTGGCAATACGGGTGACAAGGGTGAACACTGAGAAGGAAAATGCCCCTGACACTCAGAGGCTGGTCTGGCTCTCACACCTAGACGGCGTTAGTCTCTGATGAGACGCCATGTCACAGCTAATCAAACCCAAAGTTCTGGTTTTGTTTTGTATGGTATACATCAGTGATCTATTTGTTATCAAATGTACAAAAGAATTTGATTACTGGAAGGGGCGGGTAGGGGCGTTTATGCTACTCTCCTCTCCCTACAGATGAGATTTATTGAGATACCAATCATAAAACTGCCCGGATTTCCAACAGCAATTGAAAGGAAACCCCCGATACCTTAGACCCACCTCCAAATCACCCAACCAAAGCCCAAAGACTATCATAGATTGTTTCTAACACCCTCCCGTGGAGTCACCCTCCGCTTCCCATGGTGTGTGTTCTCCCTCAGCACAGGGAGTGATGGGGACAACTCATTTAACTATAGTTGTGTTCTTGGTGGTCTGTGATGAAGGACAGTCACAACCTTGCCAGTGATAAATTATGGACCCTTGATACTATGCTATGAGAATGGTGCTTCCACCTACCTTTCTCCCTAAGCCCATTACCCTGGTCCAACCACAAGAAGAGGCTCAGATGGACCAACACCGAGGGACATATTACAAAATAACTGACCAGCACTCCTTAACGCTACCAAGGCCAATGAAAGCAGTGGGAGTCTGAGAAAGTGTCACAGCCCAGAGAGGTCTAAGGAGACCTGAAGGCTAATGTAATGTGGCATACCACATGGGATCCTGGAACAGAGAAGGGTCATTAGGGACAAACTCATGAAATTGGAAAAGAGAATGAAGTCAATAATAACAATAACAAACATTTTAAGAAGTAGAGTTGGCTTCAGGGCACAATTAAATGATGTTGATAACGTTATGTCTCTCCATCTCCTGTTTCCCCGTGTTGGCTGGTCATCAGCGGATTTGTCTTACATGGAGCAATGAGGCCACTACAGCTCAGACCCATGTGGTCCTATGAACTTAAGAACCCAGGGAGTAGGTTCTCCAGTTGACCCCTCCTCATCCTGTGCTCCGAGTGGCCAGCTGGTTCATATGCTGCTTCCTGGACTAGGATTCAGAGGTCAACAACACTCAAACCCCATAGACTCAACAAAACTATTAGTGATTGAGGGAGAAGGAAGGTTTCCCAGCGGAAGGAATATTTGCAGGCAAATACATGTACATAGACTAACCCTACCTTCTGGCTCAGCAAGAATGCTTTGACAGCCATCTCTCACACCCATCCCTGGCTCACTGAGGCGAGAGGCAGGAAGAGCAATACACATGGCCTTGGGAAAGCCACATCAACATCACCCTTGCCCCCATTCCCTCGTTTGTGAAATGGAAACATATCTAGCCACAGGGAACCAATGGGAAGATTGAATGAGATCTCATTTGAGTCTCTCAGACACAATACTGCTCAGTGAGTGTTAGTTTAATCTGAGCCTCTCTTATTCAAAGAATAAATATGAGAAGGGACGCACCTGGGTGGTTCAGTGGGTTGAGCCTCTGCCTTCGGCTCAGGTCATGGTCTCAGGATCCTGGGATTAAGCCCCATGTCTGGCTCTCTACTTGGCAGGGAGGCTGCTTTCCCCTCTCACTCTCTGCTTGCCTCTCTGCCTACTCATGATCTCTCTTTCTCTGTCAAATAAGTAAATAAAATCTTAAAAAAAAAAAAAGAACATGAGTAATTCTACCTCTGTATTCTTCAAGCAGTTATCATCAGGAGACCACACTAGTGCATTTATAGAACTGCATTTCTGCCACGAGTAACAATGAAAAATCTTTTATGCTATTAACCTGTGTAAATTTTAGATTTTTTTAAAGTGGGAAGTTATATAGGTCACTCTGTTGTACCTGTAGCTAATTGCAGCATTAGCTATCAATTTCTCATTGTTGGCTAATTTATCTTCAAAGACTCAAGAATGCAATTTGAGTAATTACTACCTGTATGCTGTATTTCATTTATGGCATCTATGAGTCATGAATCTTCTTTCTCTTACTGAAAACATTGCACGCATTTAATTCAAGAGGTCTGCCACATATGTTGTAGAACCAAACTTAATGCAAATTGCATAAATGTGTGTTGTATTTTATGACTGCGTCCTGGAGTTCTCACACGGAATATGGCGTCTCCTAGTAACCCTGGTTGAGGGGGTGGGGAGGGAAGAGAGAACTGTGTTCTTCGTTCATCATGTTAACGAAGGTTTCATTAATTTTTTTTTCTTAAACTGGAGATAGAAACCCTTGAAATATCTTTGCAATACGTTTCTCAGTGTTTTTGAACTACGGAGTTATATAAACACACCTTGCTTCTATTTGATTTTGATTGCTTTCTTGGCCTAGTTTCCCTGCAAGCATTTGGTATGATTGAATAATTTTTAGTTGTGTTTTCTCGCCATGCCTATGCTAATCTACTAACAGTTGGTTATTGAAGCATCGCTACAATCTACTGTCTTTATCTTTTGCCGGATTTTTAAAGGGGTATTTTATTGCCTGTCATTACCATTCACAGTAGCTTCTGGGCACTGTCATTCCACGAGCCTCCCGCGCGTATTCCAGTGTTCTACTCGCTGGGCCCTCTATTCTTAGAGAGTCTCGGCGCCTTCCCCAAGAGCCACATCATTATTCCTCCAGCAGCTCTGCTTTTTGGCACACTTTTGATTTTTCATTTTAGATGAGTTGTTCAAGGTTCAATATGAGAGATAATGCCATTTACGATGAGGATAAACTCCTTGATGCCTGCGATGATTTAATTTGCACAGTACATTCCCAAGCCTTTGGCTGGGCTGCAGCAGGACCAATAATGTCACATCCTGTGTATGGGTGGTTTTGTGGCACCTTAGACACCCTGTGGTAATAGCATCCGGATGCTCAGGGACCAAATCTGCCTCCTCACCCATCAAAGAGGGTGACAATGTCCTTTTGTGGAGCATGTATTAAAATCTTCCCACACAAGATGTTTTAATTTGGGTCTTCATGGTGGGATATGTCCTCGTGTTATGCTTGGACACAGGTGAACGGGTGAGCATGGCCACCGAGTTCAACCAGCACACCTGCTCGGGCCTTGGTCAGATGGACTTTGCTGCCCAGGAGACACAGGCAGAGACCTTCCATTCAGATGAGTTCCACAGAAGTTTGCTGACTACCTGCTATGTGCCAGCTGCCAACCACAGAATTGGCTGTGGCACAGAAATAAAAGAATAAGGAACTGACAGCCTAATCTATTTGCTTGGAAGTTAGCATTTCTGTCCTCATTTGTTCATTTATTCATTCAACAAACATCCGTTAGGTGCTGGCAATAAGTCAGGCATTGGGATAGGTGTTATGGATACAGGGATGAGCAAGGCACACAAGATATTGTCCCTGTCCTCATGGAATTAATCGTCTATCTCCAGATTAGGAAAAGATATAGTGAACACGAGTTTAATTTACTGCAAAAACATGTAGCCAGCATGCCGTCATAAAGAATATCTTGCTGCAGAAGAATCAAAATGGCCCCCCTACACCTCTGATATCCTGGTGACCATGACAACATTCCTGATACTTCTCTCCTTCATTTACAGAATATACCCAGCTTTCTTTTTCCATCTTATCAAGTAGTGAAAGTGTTAAACTACTATTTTGCTGCTGTGTCTTAGGAGGGAAACTGTCTGTGACCAAGTGATGCTCACTACATGAATGGACAGGAGACCAAAGGCTTTTCCCAATTGTTTGAAGGTAGAATGAAAAGTCAGCAAAGAGATTCTTCCAGAACTCATGTAAATTAGTTATTTTACACGACTGTTGTGCTCGCTTCGGCAGCACATATACACGACTGTTAGGTTGCACTCCAGATTAATTTGGTGTGCAGATTTTTTTTAGCTAAAATTGCCATTTTATTATAAGTGATGCTCTTTAAAGGATGAAGTACATATGATTTGAAGCAGGGTAATTCACTAGAGTAGTTTATATTGTTGCTTTCTCCAATGGGGGCAGATCTAACCCCCTGTGGGGACTTTGGCAATGCCTGGAGACATTTTTGGTTGTCACAGCTGAGAGAACAGGTGCTCCTGGCATCCCGGGGGGTGGGGGTGGGGGGATAAAGGCTTCGGACACTGCTAAACATCCTAGGAAGCAGACAGAGGACGACCCCAAAACAGAGTGCTCTGGCCCAAATGTCACTAGTTCCAGGGTTGAGAAACCGTCTTATAAAAATGATCCAACTGGACAGAGAACACTACATGTGATATGCAGGTAAAATTGCCAAAACCAGAGGAATTTTGTGAAAGCAAGTCCAGCTTTCTCCTCCTGCACTCTGATTATCTTCTTTGTCTATTTACTCATCATTTAGTTCCCTTGTGTTGCAAAGCTTTTTGTGGGTTTTTTTTTAATGGACTCAATACTTAACTCTATGAGCTTTTCATTACCCATTCTAAAATCATGACTGCTGTAATGTAAATTGTATAACACATCTTTCTGCAGCTTCAGATTCTGCAACTTAAACCTCGAGGCTGCTTATCTGTCTTCCACCACCTACCTGCGTTCTATGCACCGCTCTTGGCATTCTTGATTGTTCCTTTCATATTAATTTCAATGGTGCCCGGAGGGTACATCTCACCATATAATAGGTTGCTTTGTGAAAAATTCCAGTAAGAGAACCATTCTGCCCAAACAGTGAGATACTCTGGAATGTAAAAAAGATACCCCTCAGTGTATCATTCACATTTCTGGTATACCTCAGTATTCTGCAATCATACTGAAATTAAAATGAAGATAACTTTTTTGCTTCCCCTCTCACTTTAAAAGTGCCCCCACCCTTGCAGGTAATACTCTCAGCCACATAAGATGGTTAGAACTTGAAAGTTACCAGTTGGACATGGATGAATATTTACCTTGTACTTAAATTTGCAAATCGTTAAGGATCCCTTGTCCCGAGATCATTATTTTCATCATAATGGACTTCTGTTACATTCACGCTGTTCCAGCTTTTGATTGACCGTTTGGAATATGACAGTTGTTTGTCGCATCTCATTTGGCTGCAGCTTCCCTTAGTTCATTTGCAATTGTCCCTGGAGCGTAGTTTGCTTTCTGTGAGGTCTAAAGAAGCTCGCCTCTGTCTTTTCAGAAACCTTTGTCCCGATGGGAAAAATAAAAAGATTTTCTGAACATGGTGATCTTAACGCCTTCAGCTGGCAGAGAAAATGAGATGTTTCAGACTTTCAAAGATGCTGGATTTGAGCTGCTCACTTGAAAATCAAGTCTGTTACAACATGAGAGCCCGTGGGCGTTACTGCCCTCCTATCGTTGGATTAAGAGAAGGCACCACCACGAGAAACTAGTTTAAAATCAACAGTTGTATTTTTAAGTTGAGTCTTTCTTTGCGGAAAGTCTCCATTACCATCTGAGTTCGTAGTTCCTAAGTTCAAGCCTTTGCAATGAATTTTAACCCTGGTGGCATCATTGACCCCTAACCTCTTGGCTGCCCAATGTCCCACCAAGTGTTGGAGCAGTGCCAATGCTTCCTCTGGCCCCACTCTAGGGCTGACACACTGACCCTCACGGCCATCGCCAGGCTGGCTGCTACCTCTTCCTTCCTTGCGCCATGTTCTCATTCCTCCTATACTCATGAGGACTTGAGTGGTCCTCTCAAAGCTTGGATGGCTTCACCTCTGACCCAACTCTGGCAAAGCCCACCAAACTCCCTAGCTCAGCTGCTCAGTCCTTCTGCAGTGGGGCACCAAGATTCTCTTCTACTTATTTCATTCACTTCTTGCCAAATACTTGTCCCCAGGCAAGCATCTGTATTCCCTGTCCTACAAAAATGCATTAGCCCTTCTTATCTGTGTCTCTCACCAGCAATGGATCATTCTTTGTGAAGATCTTGTGGAAATTTAAATGTAACCTTCACGAGCCTTCACCGCCCACCCTAGCTGGAAGGAAAACCTCCTTCTCTGAAATGTATGGGTCAGTTTTTCTTACCAGTTGCTTCACTGGTTCAGGTCTTCTCTCCAGTGGCCTTGCCTCAGAGAGGCTTCCCCTTACAAATAGCACCCCAGCCATTATCTGTCCCCTTACCCCGTTCAAGCTTCCTTTGTTGCTCTTACTACTTTCTAAGATTACACTTATTGACTTATCTGCTTGTTGTTTGTTTTCCCACTAAAATGTAAGCTTCAGGAAGGGAGGGATTATGTCTGGATCATCACTTCACCTCCCAGCAACTAGAATAAGCTCTCAATATATATTTGTTGAATAAATGTTTCCATATCCTTATCTTCTTCTCTGCGGCATTAGTTACCTTAACTCTGGTCTCTGACTGTATCTTGTTTTTCCCAACCAGACTGTGAGTTCCTTGATGGGGATGATCATATCTTGTCCCTTGTGATTCTGCCTCCTTTCCCTTCCCTAATGCCCCCTCTCAAGAACAAAACCCTAGGGAGCCATGCAAATAGTAGATGTAATGCTTTGTATATAGTAGATGTTGAATAAAAAGTTGTAATAAAAGCCCCTTCCAGAAAATATTGATTAGACTTCTACTTTGGCTGGGATGAAGAAACAGTTTTTACAGATTTACTGTTGCACCAGAAACAACTAAAGAGCAAGACAAACAGTATGAAACAATGGCTTTTAAGACATTTCACATCAAGCAACAAGGGAAAGAGATTCCTGAGAGATGGGGAAATAATGAGATGTGTTCTGTAATTATTCCAGCTTTCTGCCTAAAGAAGATTCCCAGCTTACAGGTCAGGAATGGGAAATACAGACAGAGCCAAGTGGACTCCCTGAGTTCCAGAGATAAAGCAGGAAGCCCTGGGATACCAGGGCAGCTGAGAGACAAGGAAGAATACTGTAGAGGAGAGAACTCTGGAGATCTGCAGAGGGTTCCCCTTAAATATTCAACTGAGCACTGATTAATACATCTATATGAGGAAACTACTCAAGGCAAGGGAAAGTGCCACCCAAAAGGATTAGAGAGAATAGTGCCTGAATTGACAGAGGGCAGAGAATAGTGTTTATATGTAATGGCTAGAGTGGAAAACCTCATAATTCATGAAGTATTAGAGTACTATGAAGCCTCTTGCCTCAGTGGTAGGACCATTAACCTTAAACTAAGCACATTTCTGGTTCCACCTAACAAAGCTCAAAAGCAAGACCCCAAAAGATCAAAGTGTTTCCAAAAAACTGAATCCCAGATCAAAGCTCAAGAATATTTTTAGGAATGAATGACCAATAAAAAATTACCAGACATGCAAAGCAGCAGAAAAATACAACCTATAATGAAAAGTCAGTCAGTTGAAATTTACCAAGAAATAACAGCAATAATACAATTAGTAGATAAAGACATTAAAGCAGTTACTGTGACTACATTTTACACTCTATATTAAGAAGCTAGGAAAAAGCTGACTATGTTAGAGACATGGGGGTGGGAATTTTATATAAAGGAGAACACAAACCAAACTCTTAGGATTGAAAACTACTAAGATTTAAAAATAAAATAGATGAGGTTAATGGCAGATCAGGCATTTCAAAAAAAAAAAAAAAAAAGAGCAAACTTGAAGATATAGTAGTAGAAAATATCCAAAATGGCATACGCAGAGAAAAAAAAAATGACCAGAAATTGAGTAGACCATCAGCGAGGTGTGGGACAACCTCAAGTGGCCTAATTTACCTAACTGGAGTCTGAAAGAACAAGAAAGGAAAAATAGCCAGAATCTTTCCATATTTGATGATAACTATAAATCCATAGATAGAAAAAGCTCAACAAACACAAGCTAAAGAAACATAGAAGTATAGCAATGCACATCATCATCAAATCACTTAAAAACAAGTGACGAGAGAAAATCTTAATAAGAAAGAGAGAAAAGAAAGACCTACCACGTACAGTGACAAAGACACATATGACAGCAGATTTCTTGGTGGAACTACTTCAAGCTATGAGACAATGAAGCATTACCTTTAAAGTACTAAAGAAAGAAAAAGAAAAAAAATCTCAACCTGGAATTCTTTACCCAGCAAAAACATCTTCTAGAATAAAGGCAACACATACATATGCATACAAAAGCTAAAATGATTCCTCAGTAGCAGACCTGAACAATAAGAAATACTAAAAGAACTCTTTCAGGCAGGCAGAAAATGATACATGATGGAAATCTGGGTTTACACAAAGTAACAAAGAGCACCAGAAATAGTAACTACATAGATGAAGAGAAAGGATTTTTTTTCTATTTTAATATCTTTAAAAAGTAATCAACTATTTAAACAAAAAAAATGAAGTTTTATGAGGCTTATAATATTTGCAGAACTGAAATGTATGAGAGTAGTAGCACAAAGGCCAGGAGGAGTAAAGAAGTGTAGTCTTATAAGGTTCCTATAACATATGTGATGCAGTAGAACACCATCTGAAGGTAGACTGTGGGTTTATTATGTATGATATAACCCTTAAAGTAAATACTAAAATAACAAAATAAAGTGTAATAGCTAATAAACCAATAAAGCAGATAAAATAGAATTTTAGGGCACCTGGGTGGCTCAGTGAGTTAAGCCTCTGCCTTCACCTCAGGTCATCATCTCAGGGTCCTGGGATCGAGCCCCGCATTGGACTCTCTGCTCAGCAGGGAGCCTGCTTTTCCCTCCCCCTTTGCCTGCCGCTCTGCCTACTTGTGATCTCTCTTTGTCAAATAAATAAATAAAATTTTTAAAAAAATAGAATTTTAAAACACAATTCATCCAAAGGCATAGAAAGCAGAAAAAGAGAACCAAAACTGATGGAACAGCAACAAGACCATCAAGATGATACTTCTATTTTTTTTAAGATTTATTTATTTATTTGAGAGAGATTGCACACATGCATGTGAGCATGGGCATGCGTGCATGGGAGGAGGGGCAGAGGGGGAGAGAGAATTGCAAACAGACTCCCTGCTGAGCCCAACATAGGGCTCCATCTCATGATCCTGAGATCATGACCAGAGCTGAAATCAAGAATATGACGCTTAACCAACTTAGCCACCCAGGAGCCCCAAGATGGTAGTTTTAGATTATGAATGGGGTCTCAGCAAATCCTCTCCATAATCCGACGCTTCACCAACTTAGCCACCCAGGAGCCCCAAGATGGTAGTTTTAGATTATGAATGGGGTCTCAGCAAATCCTCTCCATAAAAAACAATACAAAGCTAGACAAAGCAGTCAAAAAGAATCATTCTGAGACTCTAGAAATTGAACAAAGGTGGACAACAGATTGAGAAATGGTCATTCAGAAAAGCTACTGAACTGGGAAGTAAACGTTGGAGCCCATGGAATTTTAGTGAGGTTGGCTGGCTTCCTTCTCTGCCCCCCAACTCCATGGTGCCATGCTTCTCACAGAGGGTGGCCAAGAGGCTGACTTCATTTAGGGCAGATTGCCGGAAAATCTATGCTTAAGAAATACTGAAGGAAGTTCTTTAGTTTGAAAGGGAATGACAACTGGCTATAACTCAAGTCCACGTAAAGGAATAAAGCATACCAGTAAGGTTATTATGTAGGTAATTATTAAAGAAATACATACTTTCTTCTGATTATTGGCTTAAAAGACAGCTGCATGAACAATAATTGTAAAACCATGTTATTAAGCTTATCACATATAAAGTTTTGATATACCTGACAATAGTAGCACAATGGAGCAGGTAGGGAAGGCAGGTATATTGGAGCAAAGGAATGATCCCAAATGGTAACTCCAATCCATATGCAGAGATGAAGAGTACTGACATGATAAGTGTGTAGATTAATATAAAAGACTCTACACATACACTTTTCTTCTTTCTTCTCTTAACTTCTTTAAAAGAAAATTGTAAAAAAAGCAACGCTTGTAAAACTGTACTGTTGAGTCTGTAACATGTAGATGAAGTGTACATGGCAATCACGGCTCAAAGAAGGGAGGAGGGAATGGTACTATACTGGAGAAAAATGTCTACATTTTCATGAAATTAAGTTGGTATTAATCTAAAGTACTTTATGATAAATTAAGATGTACCTAGTAATCCTCAGAGCAAACACCGAGAAAATAGCTGGAAGTAGTTACAGAACCAATAAAGGAATTAATATGGCATACTAGGAAATATCTATTTACTACAAAAGAATGCAATAAAGAAGGATCAGAGGAACAAAGAAACCATGAAACATAGGAAAACAAAGAGCAAAATGGCAGGGGTAAATCCAACCACATCCGTAATTACGTGAAATGTTAATAGAATATATGCTCTAATTAAAAGGCGGACATTTAGGGGTGCCTGGGTGGCTCAGTCATCAAGCATCTGCCTTTGGCCCAGGTCATGATCTCAGGGTCCTGGGATTGAGCCCTGCATCGGGCTCCCTGCTCAGCTGGAAGCCTGCTTCTCCCTCTCCCACTCCCCCTCCTTGTGTTCCGTCTCTTGCTATATCTCTCTCTGTCAAATAAATAAATAAAATCTTAAAAAAATAAAGTGGGCATTTGACTGGATTAAAAACAACAACCCAAGATCCTATTATATATGTGTTTTTCTGCTCCTCAAAAGACAATAGTACGAGAGTAGAAAGATGAACTACAGAATTGGAAATCATATTTGCAAATCACAGATGGCTAAGATGAAAAAGACTGACGGTAAAGGAGTGTTGGAGAGAATGAAGGGTTACTGGAACTCTCACGTCTGGGTGGTGGAGGCAGGGGGTGAAGTGTCGGGGCATGTCACGTGGTACAACCAATATGGAAAACAGCTCAGCAGTGTCTTACAAAGGTAAACATACGGCTACAATACGACTCAGCCATTGCACCACTATGTAGTTATCCCAGAGAAGTGAAAGTTTGAATCTGCACAAAGACTTGTATACAAATGTGCCCCGCTTTACTCGTAATAGACCCAAACTGAAAACAACACAAGTATCAGCCAGTGAAGAGAAAAAGTAAGTTGTGGTGTGTCTTCATCCCAGGCTACTACTCAGAAATAAAAGGAATAAATGACTGATACATGTAACAACACGGATGAGTCTTAAAATAATGATACTGAGTTAAAGAACAATAACAAAAAACAAGTACTTGCTGTGTGATTCCAGTTATATGAAATTCTGCAAAATGCACACTAATCTATAGTGATAGAAGCAGATCAGCAGTGGCCTGGGGCATTGGGGCTGGGGGAGGGGGGTATGGAAAGGGGTGGGAGAAAGGGATTACAAAGAGGCCTGAGGACAGTTTTGGGGGTGATATGTTCATTGTCTTAATTGTGATGAAGATTTCATAGGTGTATATACATGTCAAAATGTATCAAACTGTATCCTTTGTACCATTTATTATGTTAATTATATCTCAACAAATGTATTTTAAAAGGATACTAATCAATGAAGTATATTACCTCCAGTTTACCTGTACCTTATCTCCTTCCCCTCCATTGTTAACCTCCAGGCACAGAGTAACTATCCCAGATTGTTCCTTGAACTTACGCCTCAGTAAAAGAACGAATAGATCAGTCCAGTTACTGACCTGTTATATGTCCTAAAATAAATGCCTCAACATTTTCATTTCCCTCTGAAAAATAGGAATGTACCGTTTATTCTTTGAGGACAATTTTCTTGTGTGGCTGGACATTGATCCCAATTTCAGAACACTTAAAGAATATGGAACACTAAGTAGCTTTAAAATTTATGGCTCTACAATTTGTAGCAAACACAAAGTGGGTGTCACACTCAGTAATTAGAGCTATTCATTTTGCTCTATGAAGGTATCCAAGAATTGCTTCTGTCTTCAACCTTATTTCTTAAATCAATAAATTGATATCTTTTACACTACAGTTCACATAAAATTAATCCAGATGATTTGTGCTTTTATAATATTGCTGTAGTTACCTATCAGAATTTAAGTTTCCCTTCCAGATATTCTCTTGAAAATAACTAATTATGATTGTTATAAAAACTAAAACTATAGGACAAATAACTAGTGAGCCTATGAAATATTTATAAACCTTTATTGTGGGTCTTTCCAACTAGATTCTAATATGCACTGTGCTACATTTGTCCAGCTTTTTCCAGATACTGGGTTCCTGCTCTTTAGAGAGTAATAGACGATATGTGTCCAAGGTGATTTATGCAGTAACTATTAAGTAATCAATAGCATTTCACTTTCTCAAATGGCTTCTAAGCTTAGTTAGTTTCATAAAGCATCACTTTTGTATTACAAAAGTAACATCCTCCTTGTCAGAATTAAATTGCATTGAAAGGCTTATTTGTCAATGCCTTGATGATGGTTAAGTTGAAACCAAGGGGTCTAATGAGGGGCAGTGTACATTTGGAAAAGAGCATGAAACTTGCACCCATGACCTGGGTTTAAATTCTGGCTCCTCTACTTGTGACCTTGGCAGATTTCTATCTGGTTTCCTCATTGGTATAGAAAATGGGTGTAGATTATAAATACCTCGCAAAGTCCTTGTGAGGACAGAATAAGATAATTTTTATAAGGGCACCTGGGTGGCTCAGTCATTAAGCGTTGCCTTCGGCTCAGGTCACAATCCCAGGGTCCTGGGGTCGAGCCCCACATCGGGCTCTCTGCTCTGCAGGAAGGCTGCTTCCCCCTCTCCCACTCCCCCGGCTTGTGTTCCCTCTCTCACTGTCTCTCTGTCAAATAAATAAATAAAATCTTAAAAAAATAATTTTTATAAAACACCAGCACCACGCTTAGCACAAAGTAGAGACTCCATAAATCAATAAATATTAGCTTATTTACTTATTTTCATGGGCTCTTCAATTTTTAGACTGTATCTAAATCTTAGCTCTACCACTTGCCAGCCGTGACCTTGGGTAAGCGGGGCTTCAACTTCAGCATCTGAAAAATGGGAATAGTAATCGTGTTTTAGGATCAAAACTAGATAATTTGCACTCAAGAGTCTGGTCAGTTGCAGAGTGTATATAGCTTGGCCAGGCATGCTATTTGCTGGGGATGGGGGAGGGTTGTAACTAAATGCCCGCTCTGGGAGGGATTATGAGTGGACAGACTTCAGTAAAGATTTTCACCAAAGCTATATGAATCATTTGGCTTGGGTCTGGGTCTGTGCTCAGCCCTAGGATCAGGTGCCAAGCAAGTCAGACAAGGTCTTATTCAGGCTGAGCAAGGCAGGAGCCCAGGCAATGAGGGACTGGGATGGGAGGGGGGGCAGCAAGGACAGTCAGATCCGTTCCCGAGGGCTGTTGGTTGTGCTTCTTCTAGATCACTCTCAGCACACTATCATCTCCACCCACTGCACACCTCTAGGAAAACCGCCCTCGCTGCGTCTTTGCTCTTATTTACATACATGGCACCTGTGATCCATTTGGAAATAATCTTTATAAATAACATGGAACAATTAAAAGGATTTTTTTACCCTCATATCCAAAGGTATGGGGTTTTTTGTTTTGTTTTGTTTTGTTTGCTTTGCTTTGTTTTGTTTGTTTGTTTTTTCTCTTCCATCCTCCAATACTAGTTTCAGATTTAATGCAGTACAGATAGCAAAACTGACTTCTAAGATTTCTGCTTCGGGGACAGTTGAGATTTTAATTTCAGCAGAATTCACCTTTAGTTTTTGTGACAGTTTTATGGATGCTTGAAGAAGATATTTATTCCCTATTTCGAGTTAGGAAATTCTATAGAGTTGGATCAAGTTTATAAATTGTGCTAGGCCACTATTCCAAGGCCTCACTTCTGTTTTTGTCTATTTAATCTGTAGGTTCTGAGAGGAGTCTTCCAGTGCCATGATTTCCTGCACTCTTGTTTCGCCACAAATCCTATCCCCTCTGCTTCCTTTTGTCCCGGAAACCACTAACATTTATTTTTCTCCCCATGTGATATGTGGCAATATTAATTTTTTTTCCCCAACTGTCTAGAGCTTGGATGTGGGAATAAGAGTAGATACCTACACCCAGTCACCCTGTCTTTTGTATGAGTCTTTGGTGGGTGCAAAAATCCATATTCTAGAAAGTGCTTGTGTTGGGTGGCAAGGAGGTCTGCACAAGAATTCCAGGGGTTCTACCTTCTCTGCAGGTCTGCAGTGCACACGTGGGGTGTGGAGAAGGGAGACTAGGGACTAGAGCATGGTTCTCCTCCCAAGTCTGCCCTCACCTGCTATCTTACCAGGCAAAGTACTTCATCTCCTCTGCTCTTTGCTGATCTAAAAGTGGGGATACTAATAAGAATGGCCTTAGAGAGTTGTTGAAGTATTAAAAGAAACAATAAAGCACTCAAAAGAGACCTGACATGGTATAACCCCTCAGCAAATATTTCCTAGAGGTCCTCACAGCTCCAGGGACCATTCCCATGAACATAAGCCATCTCTGAAACTACGGAAACAAGAGGCCAGGCTGAGCTCTGAAATCTCTCCATGTTTGCCTCGCTCAGCATTGGATACAATTAGGTACTTAATAGATATGTCTGATTATTAGGCTCAGTAGAAATATGGTTTTTACACTGGAGGAATCTTCATTCTAACAGAGAAAAGAGAACCCAAATTCCCAAGAACACAAATTAGATTTATGTAAATAGGTGCATCTGTAGTTCAGCAATTGCAGGGTGAGGAGCTGTGGAATAATTAGAATTACCCAAACCAGAGGAGACTGGTTCCATGAATTTAGCTCCACCCGAAAATCAGTGACAGGCTCCTTTGAAGTAAGCAGAAGAAAAAAGTCTGCCTATACAATGTAATTATATATATATAATTATATATATAATATATATACACACATATATACATTTAAACCTTTTATAGTGTGAAAGACAGCAGCTATTTGATAGACACTAAAAAGTATCTATCAGGTGCAAATAAATACATTAAAACTAATTCATCATGAGCCTCATCTGAAGGATGCTTTGTTTAGCCAATATTCCTTCAAGTTTTTCCTATTTAGTCTTACACCTGGTTACATCTCACTTTCATGTCACCTACCTGGTGACATTTGAATCTGTGGCCCCTTCAGAAGAGTCTAATAATGCCTTTAGAACTTACAGAATTCTTTTGTTGGATATATTCAGTTTATCTAACTTAGAGGATATATTTGAGCCTTTCTTTTTTTTTTTTTTTAAACCAGAGATCTTTCAGATCGGATCAATTGTGAGGAATAACAAGGGTGATCAAGATGGTAATTCATTCTAATTTGGAGTCAAAAGTAAATGTGAATATATTGTAATAGTAAGAGCTGCTGCTTCCATCATGCTTACCACGATATATGTGCCAATTATACAAATATGCCAAGCACATATATTAATCAAAACATCATCAACTATCTTTCTATGTACTGATTTAATTAATCTCACCAAAGAGCTGTCCAAGTAGTAGAAGTGGGATTGGCACAGAAGCGACATGACATAGATTCCATGCTCTTACCCATCATACCATGGGGCCATTTGTCAGTCAATGGACTGGTTTCCTTGTGTGACTCCCAGACTGGTTGGAACTTGTGGCTACACGGGGGTTCTGCACAGCAGATGCCGTAAAACAGATACACCAAGTGACTTCCTCAGAACACAGGAAATTTGAGATGGAGATTCATACTGACATGTTAAGTGCATCACAACTGCGTTTCAAGATTATTGGGTTTCATTTCTACTGTCTATTGGGCTTCCTTTGGGAAAATTGTTTGTTTTTTCTCTGGTTTCCTTATTTATAAGAGGCAACCAGCATCTGCCCACTCCCTATTTTATGATGATGTGAAGAATAATTACACATTGTGTGCTTAGTTTTGCAGAACACTGTTAGAGACATGATATTCATTAATTATGTATTGGCCTTTATTGCATACTTTATGCTCCTTCTGAGGCTATATTCTTGACTTCTTTCACTAATGTTGTTGTAACAAACACAGTGGAATTAGTTTTCTTTGATCATTGCCTGTAGTGATCAGATAAATTTCTTTCCTGAAATATTCCTCAAGGGACACTTGTTGGAAATGGAGCGGCATACAGGGTTGGCTGGAGACCTGCTTACTTCCCAGAGGGAGACCGAACTGCGGTCATAGGAGCCCCAGTCACCACTGGGGAAAAGGGAGCTTGGGGAGGACACATAAAGATAACAGCCAGGCAACCCCAAACAGTGTGTCTGAGTGGACAACCGTTCTCACTCATCCCAGATTTCGGGAT
This sequence comes from Mellivora capensis, assembly GCA_004024625.1. Classification (NCBI taxonomy): domain Eukaryota; kingdom Metazoa; phylum Chordata; class Mammalia; order Carnivora; family Mustelidae; genus Mellivora; species Mellivora capensis. The sequence continues at coordinate 68,454 of PISX010009473.1, forward strand.
CTTTGGGTATCTAGCCAGGATGATGGGATCCAGAGACAAATTGGAAGTCCAAGAGGCAGAATAGTCATTGTTGCAGAACATCTGACGATAAGCTCAAGGGTAGGATTAGGGCAGGATTCAGCCCCCGTGAAAAGAGTTTAGCAAGAGTTAGATGAAGCAGTGGGCTGCGGTTCCACCCTAGAATGAGGAACTGGACTGTGGAGGAGGGTAGCCCACTATCACTAAGTAGGAAAACTGAGTCAGAAACCTTATCAGAGATCCCTGAGCCAACCAAAGCAGTGGAGGTAGAAGCACCTTGACTCAGGAGCTGCAGAAACACAGAGTTCAACCCATCTGCAGGGAGCTCTAGCTGGATGCTCTGAAGGACTCTTAGTAGATTTGGGGTCATTGGAGAGAAGGAGCCACAAGGTCAGGTCCCAGAGGCCAGCCAGAGGAGTGGGATAAAGCCCTGCCTCTGGAGGGGCTGGTTCAGGGGATAGAGTATACCACCACATAGGACAACTCCAAGGGCTCCCATCTCACTGCTGTCTGTGTGAATTTTGTCCACCTCCCTTCCGCCCACTGGCCGCCGCTGTGCAGTCCCTAGCCCTCAGGGCTATAGGCAGTGTTCGTGGGCCACGGTTTGCTGGGGGAAGCCATCGCAAACTTATATTCTGGGAACTGGGGTAGCAAGCCAAGAGCTGGTCACATCCATCCAGGCACAGGCCCCCTACTGTGCCAAATTGCCAGTTGTCATGCTCACTGGTCTTTCACTTTGTCTCGTCTTGCCAGAGAGAGAGAGGAAGAAGGAACTACGTAACAGGGAAGAAGAGTGGATATTTGGAGCACAGAAAAGGAGGGATAAAAAGATGCCTTGCCTTGCTGATATGGTTTTCGAACAAACTGCTTCCTGTTGCGAATTTTTTTGTAATACTGATTTCCAATACACAAATAGAACACTCTCCGTTTACCGCTGTAGCAGAGGTGTAAAGAACACTTGTTACCATGGTTCTTTTTATTCTTTCTTAGGCTTTCACTTTATTTTTAAAATAAGTCCTTGAACATGAATGGTCATGGAAAATTTACTGTTGTATAATTGCACATAATCCCCAAACTTCATCCAAAAACAATTCCTGGGTAGCAGAGAACTGTCATATTCAATTGTGTTTCTTCGTAACAACAACCTTTGTGGGAGAAAAAGCAATTTCGTTTGCTTCATTTTCATACAGAGTAGAAGTCCAATTGTGCTTTTGTAATTAAGTTCCCTCACATCAAGAGAAAAGAATATGTCTATGAAATGTGCATTGAACCCAAATGGGAAAGTTAATTCAAAATAAAAAGCAGTGATTATCTTGTGTTTATTAATGAGATAAATATTTAATAAAATATCTCTGTTTTCATCTTTCTATTAAAAACATGGCAATTTAAAAGCATTTTTGGACATAATAGCACATTAAGGGCTTGAGTTACTATTTGGATTAAGTGCTCCAAACTTCTCAACAAAGTGCCTCTGGGCTGTATCTTCATAGACACCACGTGGGAATTTGAGGGACAATAACCTCATCAAAGCCCCTTTTTGCCTGACTCAGGATCAGGTTTTATCTGAATGTTAGCATCCGCAGAAGGAGGCTTCACATGTTGTGCTGGGAAATCAAAGGACATTAGGATGTCAGATTTCATTAACTCATAATTTAGCTTTAAAATGTTCAGGGTTTTAGCAAGATTTTTTTTACCCACTTGCAACCCTGCCAGAAATCAACACCATCAGCCCTCAGCGGGCCTAGAAAGTTTCATCAGGAACTTGACTGGCAGATTGGGCCCAGAAGGATGGATCCTGGTACCGATCACTTCCACAACCGCAAGATGGATTCACTCTTTGAACCTCTACATGTCTTTTTATCTGTCTTGCTCATGTGCCCATTTCTTCCTTTTTGTCTAGGAAGGACTGTGGCCCAGTGGAAAGAATGCTGAAGTCCTAGAAACCAGTAGTTTGAATCCATTTCCATCCAGAATGGGTAGGCCAGCAAGCTGGCAACTCAGGGAGGATTTGTAGATTGAGTCCAAAGGCAGTCTCTTGGGAGAATCCCCTCTTGGTCAGGGGAGGTCAGCCTTTGTTCTATTAAGGCCTACAGCTGATGGGATGAGGCCCACCACATGATGGAGAGCAATCTGTTTTACTCAAAGGCTTCTGATTTAAATACCAATCTCATCTGAAAAACACATCCACTGAAACATCCAGAATAATGTTTGACCAGATATCTAGGCATTGTGGCCCCGCCAGCTTGTCCCATAAAATTATCAGGGAGTGATTGACATCTAATAGTTGTGATGTCACAGGCCTCCCGGGCCAGACCTGGATGTGGGCCATAGCCCAGTAGTACTGCCAAGGCCAGGGCTGTCCCTCCTCTTCCCTGGGTGACCCTGGGCAAGTCACTGGAGCTCTGTGAGCCTCAGTTTCCTCACCTGTAGAAGAGGAATAGCAGCCTCTATGTCCCAGACTCACTGAGAGCCTTGTATGAGAGAGCTGGCTCAGAGCTGAAGGGTACCTGTGCTCCTGTCCAGAGCGTAGAGCATGTGTTTTACCTCCCACGCGCTGTAGTTGTTTCAGTTCTGGTTACTGTTCCTTACGCGGCTGCTGAATTCCTGTGTTAGGGAACACATGGTTTGGGGCACATACTATCTGCCAAGCACTGTTCTGGGTGGAAACCTATAGCTGTAAATAAAGAAAACAGGTCTCCACACTCTGGAGCATATGGCCCAGTGGGGCAGGAGAGGGCAGGCCAGGCAACAAACAAAGTGAGTGAGGTCGGGTCAGATGCTAAGGGCCATACAGAAAATGCACTGGGTGGGAGAGCAGAGGCGGGACCAGGTGCGCTGGTCAGGGAGGGCCTCGGGGAAGAGGTGACCTCTAATCTGTCATCTCAACAGCGGGAAGGAGCCAGTCCTGAGACGCTCAGAGGGCTGCACATTCCCAGTAGGGGGAACACGGGGTGGGGGCCCCGAGACAGCCAGGAGCTTAATGCTTGAGGAAGAGAAGAAAGGTGTGGTTCTAGAATGTGGGCAGCAAGGGGGAGAGCATAGGTAGCTGGCCAGCGGGTGCGGCGGTGTTGGCAGCTCGTGTCAGGTCTTGTTGGCCGGACTCTAGGTGTGAATTTCATTCCCAGTGCGGGGGGACTTAGTTTGGCGGACAGTTTAACACATGGCAATGAAGAATGCCCTGAGCCACTCTGTTGTAATGGACATGGGGTGGGGTGGGGGACTGGTGAGGGGGTTGACTGTCTCAAAGGACGTCAGAAATGAAGACATCCCGGATGAGGTGAGAGCAGCGAGATGGAGCCATGCGAGGGGACCCAGGAGCAGTTTGGAGACGGAGCCACCTGCATGGCAGTGGCAGACAAAAGAGGAATCGAGAGTGAGTGAAGGGCGTCCAGTCCGAGGGAGTGGTGGCTGGTGGAGCAAGTCCTTGCCGGGAGACAGGCTGGAGAAGAGCGCCCATGGCCCCTCCCTGGCTCGCGACTGGATGTGTGAGGTGAGGAAGGGCAGGTGACAAACCAAGAGTTTTGTCTGGATGGATGACGTTGGCTCTCTGTGGAGGGACCCAGCAAATGGTGAACCCCATCAGGTGGTCGATGTGACAATGTGCTTCTGTTGATGATTAGTGATTTATGAGATACAGCTCCTGCCACTGGCCCAGAAGTCTCCAGAGCCCTGAAATCTCACTCCCTTTTAAACCCAGGAACCCTGCACCTCATCCTTGAATCAAGCAAACAACTTAAAATATATGTATCAAACCCCTTGATGCACAAGCAAGTTGCTGTATAAGTTGAATCAGAAAAAAACAGTCGGCAACCCAAGTCTGAAGCAATAGGGGAATGCTCATATAGACCAAGGAGCAGCAGCTCGAAGGAGTGTTTGGAAATGTATAAAATGATATTTATGAAAATTACTAAATAGAATAAAATCATATCTGATGATGTTCATTGAAAATGCAAACCTGCACACACAATAAAATATAAATTGTGGAGGAAAATTGAGAAAAGGTAGTGGGGAAAACTCTCAACACTGAAATTACATGTTTTCCCTTTGTTTTCTATTTTACTGCCTATTTCAAATCTTCGATAATGAGTGACTTATTTTGTATAAAAGAAATAATAAATTTTATTCCAGAAATATTTCCTGAGGGAACAAATGGGAATCTGGAAGCAACAGCACCTTTTGCAAAACAGTCTCCTTGGAATTTAGTCCACAGGCTTCTTCCAGCATTTTCTCTCTCTGCCTCCATCACTGGTGTTTGTAAATTGCCTTTTTGTGTCCAGGACTTCACTTCGGAGAAGCTGTCTTAGGCGCGTTAGAACTCGGTTGAAATGGTTTTGGATATCTGGGGCCCCGGCGTTCTGTAGCTCAGACACATCCACCCCAACACGGTAGCATGCGGCGAAAAGTCTGGGAGAGGTTGGCGGCCACTAAAGGACACGATACCCTTGTGGGTGAATTTCAGTGGATAATGTCACTGGGTATTTCAATTTTAACTTACTATGGGATAAAACAGGGACAGGATGCCAACTTGTTTTTAAAACAACCTCGGGGAGTGCGTGGTTGACTCAGTCCGTTGAGCGTCTGACTCTCGGCTTCGGCTGCGGCTGTGATCCCGGGCGCTGTGGGCCGCAGGCCTGTGTTGGGGTCCGCACCCGGCAGGGAGTCTGCGGGAGGTTCTCTCTCCCTTTGCCCCTCTTGCTGCTCGTTCTCTCTCTCTCTCTCTCTCTGGAATAAATACATTAAAAAAAATAAAAGTAAAGAAATAAAAATAAGTAAAACTACCTCTGCTGGCTCTTGATTCTGGAGGAGATTCCGTTCAGGCTGCTCTAACACAGTACACAGACCGGGGCGGGGGGGCTTATAAAAAACCGATATTTATTTCTCACATCTCGTGTGGCTGGAAAGTCCAAGCAAGACGAAGGCACCCGCAGATTCACTGGTGAGAACTTGCTTCCGGGATCATCGATGACGTTTTGCTGTGTCCTCCCGCGGCAGCAGGGGCAAGGGGGCTCGCAGGTGTCCCTCTCACAAGGGCACTATTCCCATTAGTGATTAGGTGACCTCATCACCTCCCCAGAGCCCCACCTCCCACCCGCATCACACTGAGGGTCAGGTTTCATTGTATGAAGCTGGGGGCTTGGGGAGAAGCACATTTAGCCCATAACAGACTTTCTTCCAAGAAGCAGTGAGTCTGTCACATGCTGGACAACAGGAGACAGGCTCCTTCTCAACACAGCAGCTTTTCATGGGCTGAGAAACCCCCCAGATCCAGGGGGGTCAGTGCAGTCCATTCTGCAGACCCCCAACAATCTTGAGACCCCACGTGGCACAGACTTTTTGCTTTGGGTGTTGGGGGGCGGGGGCTGGAGAATTTGAGCCTATGTCAGCTCCAACTGAGCTCTCATAAATTGGTCGTGCCATATGCATTACGGTGGAGGTAAGTTCTCACGAGCCACTTACTGGAAGGCGCACAGGACCATCTGGAAGGGTTTTCTACGCAGTAGTAATTGATCATGCAGGAATTCAACCATCTGAAAAAAAAAAAAAGACATGGCCTTAAGGTTTAGCTGTTAGTCTCCCACGCTAGACATGAGCACCCCTCATTCTGTTACGCACCTTTCTTTTTTGTATCGGTCGAAAGAGTAAAGCTTTCCGGGTGAAGGGTGCCTAGACTCCCAGAAGATTTCACTCATACAGTCTAAACTAATGTTTGGAAAAATCCCCAATTTTGCTTGCTGTGTCCAGCCTTGTTTCACAGCCACCAGACGTGTGAAGAAGCTCGAAGCGCGATGTCCCACTTCCCAGGCGTGGCGTCCTCGCTGTGCGCCGCGGGCGGAACTCCGTCCGTGTGTTCCAGCATTTTGCCCTCATTAATAACCCCAGGTGGAAGGCAGTATCATCCCCATTTTATGGATGAGAAGGCTGAAATTTGGAGAGCTCACATAACTCTCCAAAAGCTCTACAGCTTAGAAACACGCCGTATGTTTCAGTGGGAACATCTTAGTCTGTCCGCCTGCAAGGCCAAGCTTCGCGTTCTTCTTTTTTTTTTTTTTTAAGATTTTATTTATTTGAGATAGAGCGAATGAGTGAGAGAGAGCACAAGCAGGGGGAGGAGCAGAGGGAGAAGGAGAAGCAGGCTCTCCACTGAGCAGGGAGCCGGGGGTGGGGATTGATCCCAGGACCCTGGTTCCCCCAGGTCCCCCCACTGCACTGCCATCCCCGGTCCCCTCCCATCCCCATGATGCCTCCAGCTCACACCCTTCTCCCTCTGCCTAGAAAGTTCTGCCTCAGACAGTCCGCCTTGCAAAAACAACTAATTATTTTCTTCAAACCCAGAAGTGCCTCCTGCCTGCACCTACCCCCTGGATCTTTTCCTGCCAGCACTGAGCAGCCCTTCCTGTTGGCTCCCCCTGGACCATTTCTAGAGGAAGTATTCGGTAAACAGTAGTTAATTATTATGACTTTTTGTGAAGCCTGCTCACCAGTCTCCTTGCATTTCTACTCCTCTCCCACCCCACCTTCCCCAAATATACCAAACAGAAAAGGGTTTCAAAAATGCAAATCTGACAGACCACTCGGCTACCTAAAACTCTCTTGTCCCCAGAGCAATGCTCAGAATCCTTGAGTTGGTCCCTGGGGCTGTGTCTTCTCTGGTCTCTGCTCAGGACCAGCCCAGAACCAGAGCAAGACTCTCAGAAGCTTAAAACCATGGAACGCTGGTGGTGCATGTTTGCAAAATGGAAGGAAACACAAAGACAACACTAAACCAAACAAGAAACTTACAGACACTCAGTAAAGTTCTGGTTTTTCACACAACGGCCACTTTTTTTTTCAAATATAATTTTTTTTATAATTTTTATTTTTTATAAACATATTTTTAACCCCAGGGGTACATGTCTGTGAATCGCCAGGTTTACACACTTCACAGCAATAACCATAGCACATACCCTCCCCAATGTCCATTACCCCACCCCCCCTCCCCATCCTCTTCCCCCCAGCAACCCTCAGTTTGTTTTGTGAGATTAAGAGTCACTTATGGTTTGTCTCCCTCCCAATCCCATCTTGTTTCTTTTCTTCTTTTTCTACCCCCCTAGTCCCCCATGTTGCCTCTCCACTTCCTCATATCAGGGAGATCATATGATAGTTGTCTTTCTCTGATTGACTTATTTCACTAAGCATGATACCCTTTAGTTCCATCCACGTCATTGCGAATGGCAAGA